>OY856410.1:1180291848-1180454348 GCA_963693085.1 Alisma plantago-aquatica
GTTTTAGGTTTTTACCTTCCATATTATACTTTCGAGAATGATATTCTAATATATGTTCATACAATGGTTCAATTTCAATTATTCCAAGTGCATTATATTCAATAAATGTGACACAATATACATGTGAATCAATAATTTATCCTACTAGTCATGTTTTGAGATGAGATATTGGGATGTTATGTCTGGGTAGTATTCAATGAAGGGATGCATGAATCTAACCCAGTTGCCAACTTTTCCAACCACATCTAACTCTTACTCTTATTCATAAATCTAACACTTAAATTTGATAATGTTGGCCAATGCGACTTATAGTTGGATCTTGGTTGGTTGGTTTGATCTACTATAACTCATTTCATATATTTCGATAAGGCTTTAATGACCATTTAAAAGGGAACCATGGAACCCCAACCAAAATTACAAAATGGCCTAAGTTTCACTCATCATCTACTCCTATTGTCTTTGGAGGTATATCAAAGAGAAGGTAGGTTGGGCATTAATTTTCTTTTAGCATGGTGGTCATCTACTCTTCACTCTAATAATAATTTATGTAAGACCTCATCTAAGTCTGGACTAGACTATAACGACCAAACTTTGAAGTATAGGATTACATAATTGAATATCTTGCAAAAAAACAATGTGGTAATTCATGAAAACAAAATAGAATTAAATTCTTTCATTCTCTTGAAATAAATGTATCTATATTCTGGGAATCAAGCCCACTCATCGTTTATGTCTAGTTCATGAAAATAACCTAAAATTGTATTAAATTCTGCAATTAATATAATCATGATCACTACTATATGACACCACACTAATCCTTATACTTGGTATAGTTGTGATTTTGAACTCTTATTGTTGAATCCCTTTGTGATCCTCACATATGAACACCTCATCCATGACCATGATTAAGAAAACAAAGAATAAACTTGGGTAATTAGAATTAGGAAATAAACAAGGAAAATAAAATGTAAATGAGAGGAACATAATCATAGAGCATGAATTTCACTTATTAAGTCACATTGGTGTCATCAGTAGCTTATATAACTGAACTCATTACTTGGAATATTGGATCATGTAAGCCTCTAATATGATTGCAAAATAAAGTGTGTATGATTCTAGGACATCCCTTGTTCATAAGCTTTCAAGGTATATGTATGCAAAATATATACTTGAATGTTACACTTTTCGAACTCATGACCTCTTGGTCTCACAACATTACTTTTACCACTAGGGTGCCACTTCATTGGCTGAATGTTACACTTTTTATTATACATAAACATGATTATGAAGATGTTCCTACCCATTTAGGCATGTGACATGCAAATTGATCATAACCTGGACATATATCTGAATATGTGTCACATGAATAGTATATTAAAACTTCATATATAAGATGTACCCACATGATACACACCCAAAAACATAAGCACACACATGATATGTATATATAGAACTAGATAATTTTAGACCATAAATACACATTTACATTCAGAAATATATACTCATGAAATAACTATAAATTATATTCAATGTCGCTGACAATGTACCTTAAGGTAAGAAACCCAAATCTCCTTAATCATATCTTAGATCACATCGACATACATCCATTCAACAATCAACCACACTTAACCCTAATCCATGGTTTTCAATAAATTTTGTGTATAAATATGTGCAATCATCTTTAAAAACCTAGTACCTTATCTTTCTTATGGATTTATCTTTAAGATGGCATTTCATTATAATTTTATTGACAATGATGTCAAACCTATCAATTCAAGAATTTTCTGACCTATCAAAACAAAGAGAACCCATATTTTTGACATTTATGGAACGCAAGATCAATGATCTGATAATTGTTTAGTTGTAGGATGTTTTTGATTTGTTGTCTTGTGAGAGGAGGTTATATGATAGGATGCTATTATTCAAAGCATAAGTCAATGAAAGATAAGAACTAAATATCCAAAATTTCCCTTGATTGACATCACAAATGCAAATAAAATAAGTTTAAAAGGGTAATATAAATATAAGTAATCAAAGCATCAATCAATGTGTATGATTGACTTTTGAAGCTAAATTATGAAATCTAAAACATTGAATTTAAGCAAAATTTGGTTAAGAGAGAACTTACTTAAGCCTTAGAATACTCTAGCATTTAAGACTCCTATATGAGGTCTCAATATGGATAATTCTAAAGGACAAGAAACCTTAATGGAATGAGTTGTGAGGAGATATTAAAGCAACAATCTTGAAATACAAACATAAAATTGAGATGCTCAATGATTTTATGAACATTTATCAAACATTACAAGAGGGAGTGTAATGTGTTGAGGTGGTCAGAGTGTCACAACCCATACCATGCTTAGATGGTAATCAAAGAGTTAAATATAACGCTAGTGACAATGATGCTAGTTATTAATTAATTACCTCATGAATTAAATTAGCTTTGATGTTTTAAATCATGTTTTGGTATTAAGCTAAAGAGAACTAAAAAATGAAACCATATGAACAAGACTATATCAAATCAGAGTTGAAATGAATAAGTTACATCCTATTCAATTCTCCTATGGACTTTCCATTGGTTGACAACCGATGGGTATAGACCAATGGTTGTTCAGGTTTGACAACTGATGGTTGAATCAACAGTTATGAATCAAAGGATTCATTAGTCAACAAGCAATTGTTTTACTAAACCCCTAAATTAATGGTGGAGAAATGAAGGTGTTCCTGAGTTGGTAAACCGATGGCTTAGGATCAAAGGTTTTTCCTTTAGTTGATAAAATGATGGTTTTGTTTTGATGGTTTCACAGAGTTCTTAAATCAATGGTTCTAGTTGAAGGATGAGTTGTGATGTCTTAATATGAAAGTGACTTCCAAAGGTCCGACATGGTAGTTAGCTATTGAGGCTTTTGGATGGGAGTTGCCTACTGATGGCTTGATAGGTAGATGTCATATGAAGGAATGACAGACCAAAGGGTTCATGAATTGATGGTTGTGAAAATATCCATTAATTTATGGTTCAACGGTTGAATGCAACAACTGATGGTTGTCCATATCAAAGGCTTTTCCTTCTGATGGTTTCTCTATGTACCACCCAAATGCACCAATATCTAGGTCCTTAGATATCTATATATAGTCTATGAGTATCGATGGGATGAAAAGTATAGTTTTATGTCTAACTTCCATTCATTAGAAGATGTTGAGTGGCGACACAAAAGGCGATCATGGAGGCAATCTAAAGGGACACAAGGTGAAGGAAAGAGGTCCGGTGGCAGAAGTCGATAACTTATAGTAGATCTAGTTGGGTAAGTAGTTTTAATAGAAGATTTCCTTGTTCTTTCATGTTTTCCTCTATGGAAATATCTATTTCAACAACCAGATGTTTTACTAGAATTATGTTCTTCATCTTCTACCTGTAACAGACATATTTTAAGTTTTTCTACCTTCTACAGGTTGTTCAGAGCTAAATTTTGAGGTTCTGCGTTCAGATCCAAACTTATTTGGTGAAAATATTAAGATCAATAACTTTGGACAAAATCTTTGAGTTGAAAATAACCTTTTAACCTTGATTTATAGTAATAAACTATAATTAATGTTGTATTTGTACTAGTTATTACTCAAAAGTTTATTTTTAGGAAACTATCATATATATTTAGTATATTTTTAGTATATTTCAACATAAATATATATCATTCAATGTACTTTGTGTCATGATGCTATATGTTTAGCTGTCATGCTAATCGCCATGTGACAAAAAAAATGAGAAGGTGGATTTAGAGGCATGGGGGAAACTGGGTTTGTTCTAATTTAGAGTAACAATTGATTTATGAATGATATATTTAAGTCAGATGACTTTGTGTTTTTTGGTAAATGCTTATAATTCCCAATGTCTCATGTTGAGGTTATGATTTACATGATAGGATTGAGTGTATTTAAGGTGAAGTGTTAAATAAAATGTGTAAGTAACCAAGATAGATATAGTAGAAGTTGACCTCATGTTCATTTAATATATATCCCTAGCACCTATGCTATCAGTTAGAGATGTTTTAGTATACCTTATAGACATGACCATATTCAGACTATTTCAGTAGAGTGGGTTGTGGTGAAAATTTATTGACTTGGTTCTTGCATTGATTTTGGTGCCAATTTTCATATTCATGTTGCAACCCATATATGTACAACAAGAAAAACTTTTTTGGATTTTTTATAGTTTCATGAACCAATCACCACTACATGAAGTTTGAATTAGTAAGCAACCCCTTTGTGTTGCACCCTTAACTAGTTAAGTCAAACCTAAAACCCTAGACTTCAAAGGCAAGCAATGAGTTAGAATTTTGTATATATATGAGTTACTTGATCTACCCCATTCTATCCCCATTAAGTTATTAGTTGTATGATAGGTTAACTCTTTTGAAAGGTTGATTCGTGTACCTTAGTAACTCAGGAGAGTAATTCAACTTTTTTGTTGTCTGAACATAATAATGAATGGACGAGGTAACCCTTGAAAGAAATTTCCTCAATAAATGTCATACATATATAATTATTATATAATTAGGGTAATCAAACATGCTAAGTGGATACACTGGACATTAATTAGACAACGTAAATGAATGCAAAAGAAAATGTTTTACTCATCAAAGTTAGGTAAATTTCTAGGGTGAGAGAGAAAAATTGGTTGATGTTAGTTATAAGGGTGCTCTAGTTTATGATCGGGTGGATTTTAGGAATGAAATTCTCTCAAGGGGTGGATCATTGTAACATATTGAAATCTAGGTATATAGCTTAATTTTTGCATACCTCTAGTCCATATTTATTTATACGAGTATTAACTATTTTTTCTTGAATTAAATTAAATAGAAGTAATTAGGACAAATAAAATATAATAGTTTAATAAATAACCTTTTATTTTATTTTAAAGACTAGTTCATTAATTAGGTTTTCAATTGAGAGTTAATGACATAAACTATAGTAATGAATATTGGCTCAAAATTGAGACTCTAAAATTATCTAAGTCTAATTAAGGAAAGAAATTAAATAAATACAAAAAGAGGAGAATAAATGCATTAAGTGGGTATATATAACCAAACAAAGAAATAAAATACTCAATGTTGTCAAATGATGAAATTAATGTTAAATTGAGTTTGTTGTATCTTGATTAGCCAACTTGTCAAATTTCAAGTCAAACATACATTGTTTACCCTCAGAATTAATTAATTGAATGTATACATTATCAATACATTGAATTCATTCAAATTCTAATTAAAGTATAAGTCTATATTAAATATGTTGATGCTCATAAATCCTACTCACTTATGCTTCCTGCATTTCTTCAATTGATCTTTTAGTTGTAACCTTCCCAAATAGAAACATGTCCAGTCATTCTCTTCTTTTCTCCCCTTATTCTTCTCTTCCTCTCTTAACTCTGTCTTCCATATCTGAAACCCTAGTGCCTAGTGTGGCAGTCGCAAGATGACTAATATAGTCGCCATTACAATTGTCCTCCTCTTTCCCTTCTCCTTCTTTCTTCCCTCATTTCCTTCTCCCTTGTTTATCATATTATGTTCGTCTTCTTCCTTGTCTTCCCATAGCACCCGTCCCAAGTCACCTACCTTAATCTTGTGCCAATCACATGGGCGACTTGGAACCAACACTGCTATTTGGAGAGCTCATTGCAAGTGTCCCCATGTGTTCAGAGCTACCAAACCCTAACTCCAGTGCCACCAACGGTTGGTGTTTCTTCTCCTCTACCTGCACCCAGTAGGCTTAGCAGCAAGGAGTTTCCCCCCTCTTGCAACGACTGACAGTTTGAAGATACGACAGTGTCCAACAATGATGGTACTACCTTTTCTTCTCTTCATCACGACCACCATATGGTGGCACCACAAACACTGATAGTCACCAACAATAACTTCTTCTCATAGGACACTGACTCGTCTCTGATCCTTGAAGAAAACTTACCAATGGTAATCAACATCAAATGCGTTATTTGGGTATTAGTGTCTCTGACCTATATGTTTAGCTGTAAAATAGAAGTTGTAGCATGAACTAATTTTTCAATGCTTCAGTCTTTGAAACCCTTTCCCTATCATGCACCCTCCCACCCCTTTGAGTTCATATGATAGAAGACACATACTTGAATGTTGTGGATACTCATCATGGAACAGTTGGGACCATTGGATGGCCTGGCTCAATGGTGGATTCATCGTCTTCAACCTCTATCAGTTACACAGTCATGGAAAGGATTTATGGCCATGACATCAATCGCCTCCACGACCCTGATCATGGATTACCACACTACCAAATGCAAGTATAAGGCCTCCACACGGTCGTGGGATCCATGTTGACCCCTCATTAGTGTGTTTTAGCAGACTCGTCAGGGAGAATGAGGTCTTGCCTCTTTCTTCTTCTCCACTGTGGCGAGCAGGTGGTGACTAGAAGGTGAAGATGAGATTTGAAGGTAGTTCGAGGGGAAATGAAGAGAGGGAAACAAAGAAGGAGGTCTGAGGAGAAGATCCCGCATGGAAAAGAGGACCCCGATGGTAGTTTTACCAGGCACCGAGATCACCCACACCAAAGAAGAAGGTGGAGATAGGGGGAAGAAAGTGAATCATTTTCATTGACTTTTGGTTGTGAAGTTAAGTTCTTGGAAGTGGCATGGTACTTTCTATAGGACCGTTTTGAGTATTAGTAGTGTGGAGGCAACTCACCTCTTTTGTCTTTGTGAAGCAGCAACAAAGGCGAAGAGCTTGAGGAGTGTAGAGTCTCACAACCAACATTGTGCTTTGGCATGGCCATAGGAGTCTACATGATGGTGGTGAGTACATTAGAAGCATAATCAAGAAATGAGGAGTTTTGAAGAGTTTCCAATTGCTCGCTGAAGCTGGGTTAGGCGGAGGTGCATGCAATAGAACATGGAGACTCGCGCAAGAAAGAACGCGGTATGGGGAAAGAAAATGAACCAAGTCCAAGCCAGGAAAACCAACCCGAACCCTGATAGACCGACCTGCTCAGTGCGAGGTAGGACCTAAGAGCCGCACCCATCCTTGTGCCACATGGCAGATCTGGATTGCCACTAAAGGTAAAAGACTTATAAATATTGAAATCTTCAATACTTTGTAGAAATTAGCATGAATGTCAGAAAAATACAAATAAGGTATTGTTTTTCTCAAGAAAAATATGTAGAACACAATGGAATAGTAAAACTAGGATTTTGATGCACGAATGTTAGGAATATCATATAATTTGTGAAATGCTTATATCATGTGTTATAAATAACAAATGATGGCTGAAAATTATGAGAATATATCACTAAATATATGATCATGTGTAGCATCCATATAATGTCAGATATTATAATTAGGATGCAAAAAATCATGGAATTTGCTCCATATGGCTAATTAGGGCTAATAACCCTAATTAATATGCAACAATTACAAATATGCTGAATAAATCTTGGAAACTCCAGAATGTATTCATAATAGTATATGGAACACAATACGCAACTAACATTTCAATCTTATGCAAAAAATTGATGTTATATGATGATGAGTGCTCTCAATGTGATATAAACCCTAATATGCTTAATGAATATGATCTAGGGTTAATATGTGCACATAGTCATATGTAATCAAATAATCAGATTATTGATCCTAATTTGGAATACAACATCAGTAACATCAATCCTAGATATAAAGAAGAGTAAGACAAGAAATAATGATAGGAATATCATAAGACTAAGTGAAACTCTAATGAATCATAAGTAGGGTTAAGATGATGAGAACCTGATGGTGATATGTGATCTTGTCTTAATCAGGGTTGACAAGGATATAGTTGATATCAGATGTGTGATGATTTGGATATCTGTGATCAAGGTACGCCATTGCCTCTTACTTGGCTTATTATGCAATATGCTTTTGTTATATGTGTAATAGAATACTAGGCATATGGATTTAAATGAAATGATTGTTCTTGTATGCTATCTTGCTTGATTTTTCATACTTATGTCTATGAACACCTGAAACATAATATATTTGTTCCATTATATGAAAGCATTATATCTCTTTGGCAAGCATAGTGCTAGTGAGTGATCTATCCCTTTGGTAAGCAGATCACATGTACAATGATCTATCTCTTTGGTAAGCAGATTATATGTCTTGAATGCATCTATCCCATTGGTAGGCAGATGCACGTGCATATAATGGAAAATGTGCCTAAAATATGTGTTCTCTTTTGGTAATAAATATCTTTGTGCAAGTACATGCCTTTTCTTATATTTGTTTAATGCTGCCAAGTATTAGTTTTATCTTATTTCCAAGCTTAGTGATGAAAGGTATATAAAAAGACACATAGGCATACTCAGTACAATATTCTTGAATATTGTACTAATGTGTACCACATGTAATCTTTTGTTTAGGTTGTGCTCATATGATCTTAAAGAATCAGGATAGTTGAGAGCTGTATGGCGAGTTGATGTACAAGTGGACCTATTGTCTTAAGATCTTGTCGTTTAGTGTTAGTACATGCATATGTAAAGTTTTTTGTTCAATATGTAATATCAAATGTTGTAACAATTCATTATGTAATTATATGTTGAATGGTGAACATGTGTTGTATGGTTTTGTTATCATTCATGTACATGTGCTACTGTTGTTTCCTTCTGACCTCCTCTGATTTTCTTCTTCTTAACCTAGTGTGTGGGGTTTAAATTGGGATTCTCACTGAGGTGAGGTTTCAATTTGGACGTCACACATCAGATTAAGTTTTAGAAAATTTGGGGACGTCACAGGTGGTATCAGAGCATGAACAATAGCATACCCTGACATTTTCTCATTATGCAACTCAAACTAAAGAACCATGAACTTTAAACAAATCTTGTAGGGTTAGATTAGTCATATTTTAGAGACTAGATCTGACCTAGCCTCTAGGTTAGCACCTAGATGTCTGAGAACTAGGTCTAGACTAGTGCTTGTTGTATAGCAAGTCCTTAGATGTCATTCTTTCCTTGTAGTGTAGCGGTATGGGATGTTGCACTATTTGGAAATGATGTACATCATGGGAAGAGAAACCTTTGACATATGATGAATCTATGTTTTAGATAGCTACACCAATCTACACCTTGTTATCACCCTTTTCATAGGTGACATGACACTATACTCACCACTATGTGTGGGACACTCATTTTTGGATTTGCTTTTTGATTCCAATCGAATCGAACCTCGATAGTTTTATCTGACGCTTGTTTTATCGAAGAACAACTATATATTATTTTTCTATATATGTAGGTATTACAAAAATTTGTCCCCACACATGTCCAATAGGAGGTGATCATGCATCCTAAGTGAAAGTGAATGACATCAGTCTAGAAGAGAGAGTAGTTCTAGATTATATGTCTAGAGCCTTGTTAAAATATGAGATAGATGGAATAGATGGAATAAGATTAGATGATGATATAAGATGTATACAGATGATATAAGATAGTTTATGATGATATATGTTTGTCTTTGAGGACTTAAGTGCAATTTTGAGGTTGCAAGATGAGTTTTGATGAGGAAAAGTAAGCTTGATGATGCAAGTACATGTGCTTTTTCTAATATAAGATAAGCTGAGTTAAGTTAGGCTAATATAAGGATGTGAATCAGTAAGAGACTCAATCTCTTTTACAAAGGAGGACCTCTAGTGTTAGGACCAATTTTAGGGTTGACTCTAGAGAGAGTGAGACCCATTGGGAGAAGGTCAAAGAACCTAAACTCTAAGATATGAGAAATGTGCATTACGATATGTCCTAAACTAGACTACTCCTGAGTGAATGAGTTGAGTTGCTTTATATTGATTCCTATAGTTTTGTTGAACCATAGATGTCCTTTTGGAAGAGCAAATCCTAGAGATAGAGAGAGGCTCATTATTTGAGTGCATGTGAATAAGAATAAGAGTACCTACCATCTGGGTGAGGGAGAGAGAGTCCCAAGACCTTGGGGGAGGAAACTATGTTAGTTTCTATACAGCCTCATGCTCGGGTTGGTGGTTCCATGAAGGACTCTAGTGGTGTATGTATAAGAGAGTTTTGAGTAAACGTGTATCATGAGTAGAAGACCTATGAAGATAATGTCACAACATGTTTCCGTCTGTGCTTATGTGGCTAGAACTTGTATAGATATCACTAGTGCTAATGAGGTAGACTAAATAACCCTTGACCAAAGAGGGAAGATAGATATTGAGTATATGAGATACTCATAGAGTTGAGTTAGCTCAGAGAGACTGAGCATGGCACTACCCTGATGATATGGGTCAGGATAACCTTGATTGGACTAGATAAAGGTTTGATATATGTTTAACAAGACACTCACATAAGTTTTTTAGTACAATGATGATATAATAAGGATGTGATCTAATCTTGAGATGTGATATATAGAAACGATATTATAGAAACCTAGAGATGGTTTAATAGATATCAATGAATAAATGGTTAACCATATACATTAATAATGATGATAATGTGATATCATTGGTTAATCTTGTGATGACATCACTAATAAATGTTGCAATTTCTTATGAGCAATGAAATAAGATCATATGAATGAAACATGCTACATGAGGTGTTAATCTTAGTGCTTAAAAAAGATGAAAAATATCATACGTTAGTTAACACAACATAATGTTTATGACACCTTGATATGATCTAGATGGATAAAATGGTTTAACTATAGTTAACTCCCTCTTAAAAGGCATATGACAATGTTGAAAATGTTCTAACAATTACCTCAATAAAATGTTGATGACACCTTGATATAATGTACTAACTTTAGTTAACTCCTTTAGAACATGGTAATATTATGCAGGATCCCTAATAAAGGGGTAAAGATAAGGATGCAACCCTAACATATGAGATATGTAATGACTTAACTAGAGTTTCTAAACCCTTGTTTCAATCTTGTATGAAGGTGTGATTTACCTTAGATGTTTTAAAACCTCCTATAGTGGTTTGAATATGATTATGGGGCTTTGTTTTTGGATGTTTTGCACATAGAGTGGTGTCCTAAATATGTATGGAGAACTTTTGGATTTTCCTTGAAGTAAGTGGATGGATTAATTTTGAGGACAAAATTTCTTTTAAGAAGTATATGATGTGAAAGATTTGATTTTAGCTTAATTTCGAGGACGAAATATCTTTTAAGGAGTGTAGGATGTGATGCAGCGGACTTTTGGAATCCTTTGAATGCTTAATGACATATTAGAATTCATGTGGGGTTGAGTAATTTTGAATGTTTTACTGAAGTTTGGAAGTCATGATATTGATGTCATGACCAAGATCCTCAAGTGAATGCCTTATCGAGGTATTTAATTGACAAGTCAAATAGTTTATTTTTGACACACAAATGTAATGGAATGTAGCATGAGTGATGATAGAGCTATGGTTAAAATTTGGTGGAAATTGGAGGCTCCTATAGGAAGTTATTGGGGTTTGCATATTTTAAATAATATGTTAAATGACCGATCTTGGACCTAATATTTAATACCTATAGATTAAGAATTGATTAAAAGATATGTCACACACCCTCTTACCATTCACACAATAGAAGACACAAACTTGAATGTAGCAGATACTCAGTGTGGCATAGTGGGGACTGTTGGATGGCCTGGCTCAATGTTGGATTCATCGTCTTCAACCTCTATTAGTTAAACAATCATGGAAAGGAGTTATGGCCATGACATCAATCGCCTCCATGAACCTTATCATGGACCAAATGAGAGTAGAAGGCCTCCACATGATCATGGGATCCATGTTGACCCCTCATTAGTGTGTTTTAGCAAATTGGTCAGGGGGAACGAGGCCTTGTGTTACACCCCGATCTCACAATTTCCTCAAATCATGAGATTAGGGCATAAGATAGGATTTATATGTAACACAAGGAACACCCTTAACATGTTCTTTTCTTAAAAACTCTTGTTTCTTCACATTGAACCACATAAAACATCTTAACAAGGGAATCTGAACATTTCCTTTACTAATCAAATTTTAATAGTAAAGATACATGTATAAACATTCACGATGTCTTTCACACATTATGCACATGAAACTTGCTAATTAGCATACATATCAAAGAGAAACAATATTACACATTGTAATTACAACTCTCTCTCTAAACTCTTACTGAGGACCTAGAGTGACAAGGACCGACTGACTCAACTAATCTCGTACTTGACTCCTATGGCAGATCTACTCTGACGCTCTGATCATCTTCAAGTCCACGCGGTTAACCCTAAAATGTTTGAGTAGAGGGGTGAGCCTACTCGCTCAGTGAATGAGTACTTCATGGAAACAGACTAATGCACTAAAGTGATTACAGATATAATTTGAGTAAATGATATGAAATTTAACATAAATGCAGAACTAAGCAAGGCAGTTCTAATAACATAACAGATTTGCAGAATATAATCACATTTCCATGCAATAGCACATAATTTGAACAGATAATCAGATATAAATAAATAGCACACAAGTTCGAATACTTTAATTTACTGTGATCCTATATGATTACATACTTATTTTATCATTATGCCCTAAATATATGCAGTGTACTCTGCATATAAAGATCTGCAACAAGTCCATGCTACGGTCCCACCGTACAAGACTTAGCGACACACCCGGGAAGTGCTAAGTCTGACTGCTGTCCTGGTCTGCTACAGGACTCTCAGGCTCACACGGCCTCACTGCACTCTCAAAAGAGTGTACACTAGACTCCTCCTTTAATCTAAGTACATCGACGGAGAGTCACAGGGTTACCTTCGTGACGCTGCACGAATGGTGTTAGATAACCGTGTTTTCTTTTCTTTCCAGTGCCACCGTGACACACGCACAGATTATTGTTGAACACTGCTTTTCTGCCCTCGTGCCACCGTGACACACGCACGGATTATTGTTGAACACGAGTCACCGACCATCTAGACACACGCTAGTAGGTCGTTTCACCCCAAGGTGCAGACCTCTCGAGGGGTTCTACGGTGTTAGGGCACCTAAGTCTATTAACTGATTAACATTTAAACAATTAAACAGGAATATCACATTTCATACTTATTTCACATTATGGGTATCACTTGAAAACACATATATATCATTTGTCATCTTCAACATGACTCAGTAACATCCCTTTCTAGGGCATGTCATATCTCATCACCTGCAATTTACGAAATATGTATTGAAATATAAGAAGCCCTGCAGTATGTAGATATCATCTCAGAAAGAACAAGCATATAAAGTTAAATGCACTAGAAACATACAATTCAACAATTAAGCATCACCACATCTCATATCGAGACCTTTCATATTACCATAGCATGATTCATTGAACACCCTATCCTTAGGGTTTCATTCACCTTATTCATTCATCACATGCCAACACCCTACTCTTAGGGTTTCATTTGCCTCATTCACTTGTCACATGGCTCTTATCATGATCTCATAAGATATAAGCATTCACTAAATAAAGACTGTTTCCAAAAAATCTTATATAATCAATATAGATATGAAATCATGGAAACTTAACTAAATTTAGATTTTCCATATCATTTACTGAGATATCATTTATCAAGAATAAAATTCAATTAAGATAACCCATGAGATACATCCTAACCAATTATAGGATTACTAGTCCTTTTCAATAAGGTTGAAACACTAGTGATGTCTCAATTAGGTTAAACCCTAATTACATCATTTGATATAAATCTGAAAAGCATTCTCACTAAGAAGTGTTGTATATGTATCTGATATGAATCTACCATCAAAAAGTCATTCAAACAGAGAAGGAATCCGTATCATATCAATTTACAATAACTTAAATCAAACAGACATTTCAGGATTTAGAATTCACATGCTAAACATTTAGGGATTAGGATGTTATAATCAAATTCGTGCATTAGAATGTTTGAAGGAAGAAACCACTCACCCTAAGGTGTGAAAACACCTCAAAACTGCAGCTCAACTCAGGGAATCTCGAACTCACATCAAATCCCTAGCAAATCTCCCAATTCTTCTTCCATTCAACTCGGGAACCTTGAAAATGAGGGATTATGAAGAAAGGGTGAGAAAAGAGGGAATTTCGACATCATCTTGGATCAAATCAGAGCATGGACGGAATCTTGACATGAGAGAGAAGATCCACCATAAAAGTCTATGCAAAGAATCCAAACTTACTTGATTTCACCCTTCCTGGAATCACAAAACCCTAATTCAGCATTTCCCCCACTTTCTTCTCTCAAATCCTAACTCTCCCTCTCTCTCTAGGAGCTCGTTTCTCTGGAATGAATGACGAAGAATGAGAGCTGTGTGTGTGTGTGGTCGATCATATAAGTCAATTTGAGCTGCTTGGGTCAATTGCATATTGACCCAACACTCAACTTTAATTATATTGGCTGAATATTCAGTTTCACAATAGCTTCTGTAATTCGCCTACTGAATAGCTAACAGAAGCTCCAAAAATTATGGAAATTTTATATGTTATGAATAATGGAGTTTCAGACCTCCAGTAAAAATTTGAGATCATTTCTAGTTACCAATAATTAATTAAAAATCGAACAGTGCACTGCTATATTGCAGTCTGCAGAAAATTCGGCCGAATTTGTCCTGCACAGAACTCGACCGACACCCTTACTGTAGAGATCAAAAAGTCATCCAAAAATTATGCCAATTTAACAGAGTGTCTAAAACTGTGTTTTTCAAGTACAGTTAAAATTTGAGATCAATTGGATATACCAATAAAAAGATAAAATTTAATTACCACACTGCTGTATAAATCTGGAAATATGATCGGTCGAGTTTGAAACTCGACCGATAAACAGGTCAGCACATTCTTCAAAAATTTTGATATTTTCCAATGTTGTTCATATTTTATATATACAAATTATATCCAAATTTGAAGTAAATCAGAATTACACATAAAATACTAAAAATCATTTAGTGAGACATTCTACTTATCAAATTATGTATTCATATGTCATTAAAACCCTATTTTGGGCCGATTAGGGTCTATGCTTCTCAAACCCTAATTCTCAAGACAAAAGAACAATTAGACTTCTTATCATAGTTAAAACATCCTAATTGTGTTATCGTCATTAATTAGATTTCAAGAGTGATCAGTTCAATTAATCATGTAATCATCTTGGTAATCCTAGTTTACCAATTAGGCTCAGATGGGGTCGTAACAACTCTCCCCCCCTTAGAATGTTTCGTCCTCGAAACATAAACCTACAAGAAAGATACATTCAAGGTTATTCTAAGCTTATAAAGCCTTCCATGTCATTATATTCTTGTATTTCATACCTGAATGTAGTTTTCAACATTAGATCTTTTAATTCTTTACTAAATCACAACATATTTCAAATAGTTCTCAATGATATCAAGCAAATTCTTTATGCCACAGTCAAACATAGAATGCAAAGATAAACCACCACGCTTTCTCTGCACACTTGTGATACTCTAATACAACTATCTCAACTTATGCGGCTCAGAAAGTTCTATTGTTTTGTATCACCTTTAAGTGACAAAAGCGAGTTCACCATGCTATTTTAAACTTTAATAAAGTGCAATACAAATAGCAAATCAATCTTGAATTAAAAGACTAGATTCAACAATCAATTGCACAATACTACTCTTGGCATCCCCATTGGGTCATGGATGCATGAGGTGAAGCATTACCACCTCATTCCATACTATCTTGTTTTGATCTTGGGACCTGTGGGTTATGGGCCCACACACAATTCAAAGTGTAACCATCATAGTATATCATTTTAGGGTTTCAACAACAGTAATAAGGTAATCCACAATTGTATCAGTCATTCAAGCATTAATCATACTCAATTACCATCACTCAGTTATATTAGAGCTAGGTATAACAAGCTACACCTCATTAGGGTTACTTGTCCAGACAATCTGATTATCACCCCTTTCTATTAATATGAGTGAATAAGTATGACTACCTTGTTCAGGGTATCTCTCCATGTGTTCTGACATCATCCAAACCGTATCACCATATCACAAATACACAATTGTAAGATGTATATCAGGTATGAATTACTACAACTATCATACGCCTTTAATTTAACATATAGCTTGCACAAATACACTGAAATCATATGTAGAACCAACTTTCATACCTTAATATGCCTTCAACAAATCATACATGTAAAAACAAATTCACATATTACACAAAGCTTGTGTTTTCCCATATCTCTCTGCTCATTCATTACTTCTTTACTTTTTGCTACCTATCCTTTTCATATGATTATATACAATAAACATCATTAACATTGAAGCATTTAAGATAGGAATAGATTATTCATCATTCTTGCTATCACACAAGAATTTATTTCTTATCGCACTTCATCATATTGTATGTCACTATTAAATTCACTAGATGACCCCACCAAGGTAGTTATGCACCGTATATGATTCATTTTCTCTTATCATTTCATTCCCACCTTACTCTCATTAAGGAATATATGAAAGAGAAGATGATTTTAAGACTTGGAATACTTGTATTCAAACATTCCCTTAATACATTCTCGTATGTAGATTTACTTAGTTATCAACAGAGATATTTGATTAATTAGCACTTGCTTAAATATCACAACCTCTTTATTTTATAACTTCTCCATCATATTTCAAACCCTATTTTGCATTTCATAATCCTCTTACCATATACTACTCTTTAACCCGTCATCTTTAATTCTAAATTTTTCTCTTATGTCCATGTTGCTTATTCATATGTATGGTCATGAATACCATGTTGCACATATTTCCTCCTTTATCTTTATACTATTGCGAAGTTAACGTTCTAAATTAATAGCCCTTCTATTAGTTTTTCCTCATGTTGAATACATTACATATTCTTCATTTTTAAATCAAGTGGATCATGCATGGGTCAAACATAGTTTCTCTTTCAATCAAGTTTTTCTCTCTTGAATACAGTCTACCTTTGTATGACTTATTCATTCGTTAAACTACACCTATGTTCTTTGCTTAGAAACTAGTTTGTTGTTCTAGTCTTATGAATTACATGTTCATACGATTCTCTTTACTTTTACTCTTTTGAAGACTCTTTACTTCTATGGACCTATTGAAAGCTCAACTCTATTCTTCTACTTAGCCTTTTCTTTAGAGTTCATAAAAGCATTATACTCTATTATATGATTCATTCTTCATGATTGATTCTTGTTATCTTGAACCATACATACATACATTTCACATATCTTTTCTATATTTCATATGTATAGTTCATATAATATTAATCAATAAACTGATTATGAATCTCATATCATGTTCCTTTATTACCAATTAAGGGTTTCTCATATGAGGCCCCAAAATTGAACCTCAGATATCAGTTTCAACTAATTCTTAGTTGTTCTGATCTTGCCCATATGTTTCAACATCTTACTGTATGTACAGTCTAACTCTGATGTGGGTCTAATTATTCAAATTCTATTCTTATTATACTATTGATAGGATTCATTAGATCCTAGTAACGCATCCTGCCAACCGAACCAGGCCAAACCTGAAGTCCTGGAGCCAAGAACTACAAGAATTACATTCTTCCTGAACTGCCACTCACAGCTCAGAAACTCGGCCGATTGGTCAGAAACTCGGCCGATTGCTTCACAACTCGGCCGATCCGCTTGAAACTCGACCGATCAACTTGCTGTTTGATTTCCTGAAAAAGAAACTCGGCCGTATTACATACAACTCGGCCGATCAGTTTGCTGTTCGATTGCCTATTAAGGAAACTCGGCCGAATCACATACAACTCGGCCGAATCCCGTACAGACTGAAAACCTAAACAGACATGCTGATGTCAATTTCACTCGAATCAGCGGGCAAAACCATAGAAACAAAAGCTCATTCAAAGGTCAATTCTAGTCTACTTGTTACAAAGAATGAAATCAATAAATGCTACAATTGCATAGTGTACAACAGATATTAAAGACCCATATTTCAAAGTATTGAATATTTCAATTCAAACATATAAGAGCATTTCTATACATTTCCAACAAAAACAACATTATGAAATGTAAGTTCTATCTCCTTTTACATTTATGCTCTTAATTCTTGTTTCTTTTCTCATTTTCTAACCCTAACATTTCTAGGGTTCCTCTCTAGCCCATTCTTCCACTGTATACCTGGCCAGGGTATACGTGAGAGAATAGACATAGTAGCTTGTACTGGTTGATCCAAGTACTCAGATATCGGGCCAGGATATCCAAATACTCAAATCCTTAAAGCTAACATCAAAACATCTCCTATCTGCCACACATAGGACTCTAACTTACTAACTTAATGGTCCTTGACAACTCACCCTAAGCTATGATACCAAGCTGTTACACCCCGATCTCACAATTTCCTCAAATCATGAGATTAGGGCATAAGATAGGATTTATATGTAACACAAGGAACAACCTTAACTTTTTCTTTTCTTAAAAACTCTTGTTTCTTCACATTGAACCACATAAAACATCTTAACAAGGGAATCTGAACATTTCCTTTACTAATCAAACTTTAATAGTAAAGATACATGTATAAACATTCACGATGTCTTTCACACATTATGCACATGAAACTTGCTAATTAGCATACATATCAAAGAGAAACAATATTACACATTGTAATTACAACTCTCTCTCTAAACTCTTACTGAGGACCTAGAGTGACAAGGACCGACTGACTCAACTAATCTCGTACTTGAATCCTGTGGTAGATCTACTCTGACGCTCTGATCATCTTCAAGTCCACGCGGTTAACCCTAAAATGTTTGAGTAGAGGGGTGAGCCTACTCGCTCAGTGTATGAGTACTTCATGGAAACAGACTAATGCACTAAAGTGATTACAAATATAATTTGAGTAAATGATATGAAATTTAGCATAAATGCAGAACTAAGCAAGGCAGTTCTAATAACATAACAGATTTGCAGAATATAATCACATTTCCATGCAATAGCACATAATTTGAACAGATAATCAGATATAAAGAAATAGCACACAAGTTCGAATACTTTAATTTACTGTGATCCTATATGATTACATACTTATTTTATCATTATGCCCTAAATATATGCAGTGTACTCTGCATATAAAGATCTGCAACAAGTCCATGCTACGGTCCCACCGTATAAGACTTAGCGACACACCCGGGAAGTGCTAAGTCTGACTGCTGTCCTGGTCTGCTACAGGACTCTCAGGCTCACACAGCCTCACTGCACTCTCAAAAGAGTGTACACTAGACTCCTCCTTTAACCTAAGTACATCGGCGGAGAGTCACAGGGTTACCTTCGTGACGCTGCACGAATGGTGTTAGATAACCGTGTTTTCTTTTCTTTCCAGTGCCACCGTGACACACGCACGGATTATTGTTGAACACTGCTTTTCTGCCCTCGTGCCACCATGACACACGCACAGATTATTGTTGAACACGAGTCACCGACCATCTAGACACATGCTAGTAGGTCGTTTCACCCCAAGGTGCAGACCTCTCGAGGGGTTCTACGGTGTTAGGGCACCTAAGTCTATTAACTGATTAACATATAAATAATTAAATAGGAATATCACATTTCATACTTATTTCACATTATGGGTATCACTTGAAAACACATATATATCATTTGTCATCTTCAACATGACTCAGTAACATCCCTTTCTAGGGCATGTCATATCTCATCACCTGCAATTTACGAGATATGTATTGAAATATAAGAAGCCCTGTAGTATGTAGATATCATCTCAGAAAGAACAAGCATATAAAGTTAAATGCACTAGAAACATACAATTCAACAATTAAGCATCACCACATCTCATATCGAGACCTTTCATATTACCATAGCATGATTCATTGAACACCCTATCCTTAGGGTTTCATTCGCCTTATTCATTCATCACATGCCAACACCCTACTCTTAGGGTTTCATTTGCCTCATTCACTTGTCACGTGGCTCTTATCATGATCTCATAAGATATAAGCATTCACTAAATAAAGACTGTTTCCAACAAATGTTATATAATCAATATAGATATGAAATCATGGAAACTTAACTAAATTTAGATTTTCCATATCATTTACTGAGATATCATTTATCAAGAATAAAATTCAATTAAGATAACCCATGAGATACATCCTAACCAATTATAGGATTACTAGTCCTTTTCAATAAGGTTGAAACACTAGTGATGTCTCAATTAGGTTAAACCCTAATTACATCATTTGATATAAATCTGAAAAGCATTCTCACTAAGAAGTGTTGTATACGTATCTGATATGAATCTACCATCAAAAAGTCATTCAAACAGAGAAGGAATCCGTATCATATCAATTTACAATAACTTAAATCAAACAGACATTTCAGGATTTAGAATTCACATGCTAAACATTTAGGGATTAGGATGTTATAATAAAATTCGTGCATTAGAATGTTTGAAGGAAGAACCCACTCACCCTAAGGTGTGAAAACACCTCAAAACTGCAGCTCAACTCAGGGAATCTCGAACTCACATCAAATCCCTAGCAAATCTCCCAATTCTTCTTCCATTCAACTCGGGAACCTTGAAAATAAGGGATTATGAAGAAAGGGTGAGAAAAGAGGGAATTTCGACATCATCTTGGTTCAAATCAGAGCATGGACGGAATCTTGACATGAGAGAGAAGATCCACCATAAAAGTCTATGCAAAGAATCCAAACTTACTTGATTTCACCCTTCCTGGAATCGCAAAACCCTAATTCAGCAATTCCCCCACTTTCTTCTCTCAAACCCTAACTCTCCCTCTCTCTCTAGGAGCTTGTTTCTCTGGAATGAATATCGAAGAATGAGAGCTGTGTGTGTGTGTGGTCGATCATATAAGTCAATTTGAGCTGCTTGGGTCAATTGCATATTGACCCAACACTCAACTTTAATTATATTGGATGAATATTCAGTTTCACAATAGCTTCTGTAATTCGCCTGCTGCATAGCTAACAGAAGCTCCAAAAATTATGGAAATTTTATATTTTATGCATAATGGATTTTCAGACCTCCAGTAAAAATTTGAGATCATTTCTATATACCAATAATTAAGTAAAAATCGAACAGTGCACTGCTATATTGTAGTCTGCAGAAAATTCAGCCGAGTTTGTCCTGCACAGAACTCGACCGACACCCTTACTGTAGAGATCAAAAAGTCATATAAAAATTATGCCAATTTAACAGAGTGTCTAAAACTGTGTTTTTCAAGTACAGTTAAATTTGAGATCAATTGGATATACCAATAAAAAGATAAAATTCAATTACCACACTGCTGTATAAATCTGGAAATATGATCGGTCGAGTTTGAAACTCGACCGATAAACAGATCAGAACATTCTTCAAAAATTTTGATATTTTCCAATGTTGTTCATATTTTATATATACAAATCATATCCAAATTTTAAGTAAATCAGAGTTACACATAAAATACTAAAAATCATTTAGTGAGACATTCTACTTATCAAATTATGTATTCATATGTCATTAAAACCCTATTTTGGGCCGATTAGGGTCTATGCTTCTCAAACCCTAATTCTCAAGACAAAATAACATTTAAACTTATTATCATAGTTAAAACATCCTAATTGTGTTATCGTCATTAATTAGATTTCAAGAGTGATCAGTTCAATTAATCATGTAATCATCTTGGTAACCCTAGTTTACCAATTAGGCTCAGATGGGGTCGTAACACCTTGCCTCTCACTTCTTCTCCACTACGGTGAGCAGGTGGCGGCTAGAAGGTGAATATGAGATTTGAAGGTAGTTCGAGGGGAAATAAAGAGAGGGAAATGAAGAAGGAGGTCCAAGAAGATGATCTTGAATGGAAAAGAGGACCCCGATGGTAGTTTTACCGGGCGCCGAGCTCACCCACACCAAAGAATAAGCTGGAGACAGGGGGGAGAAAGTGAAGCATTTTCAACAACTTTTAGTTGTGTAGCTAAGTTCCTTGAAGTTTCATGATACTTTTTATAGGACCATTTTGAGTATTAGTAGTGTGGAGGTGACTCACCTATTTTGGCTGTGTGAAGCAGCCACAAATGCGGCGAGCCTGAGGAGTGCAGAGTCTCACAACCAACACCACACTTTGGCATGGCCACGAGAGGCTACATGACGGCAGTGAGTACATTGGTAGCAGAACCAAGAAATGAGGAGTGTTTGAAGAGTTTCCAATTGCTCGTCGGAGTAGGGCCGGACAGAGGTGCACACAGTAGAACAGGGAGACTCACGCAAGAAAGAATGTAGTATGGGGAAAAAATGAACTAGGTCGAAGCCAGGAAAACCAACCCAAACCCTGATAGACTGACCGACTCAGTGTGAGGTAGGACCTGAGAACCACACCCATCCTTGTGCCATGTGGCAGATCCAGATTGGCCACTAAAGGTAAAAAAATTATAAATATTCAAATCTTAGATAATTTGTAGAAATTAGCATGAATGTCAAAAAATACAAATAAAGTACCATTTTTCTCAAAAAAAAATATGTAGAACACAATGGAATAGTAAAACTAGGATTATGATGCATTAATGTTAGGAATATCATGTAATTTGTGAAATGATTATATCACATGTTATAAATAACAAATGATAGATAAAAATTATGAGAATATATCACTAAATCTGTGATCATGTGTAGTATCCATATGATGTCTGATATTATAATTAATATGCTCGAAATCATGGAATTTGCTCCATATGGTTAATTAGGGATAATAACCCTAATTAATATGCAACAATTACAAGTATGTTGAATAAATCTTAGAAACTTCAGAATATATTCATAATAGTATATGGAACACAATATGAAACAAACATGTAAATCTTATGCACAAAATCCATGTTATATTATGATGAGTGCTCTCAATGTGATATAAACCCTAATATGCTTAATGAACATGATCTAGGGTTAATATGTGCACATAATCATATGTAATCAAATAATAAAATTATTGATCCTAATTTGGAATACAACATCAGTAACATCAATCCTAGATAACAAGAAGAGTAAGACAGGAAATAATGATGGGAATATCATAAAACTAAGTGAAACCCTAATGAATCATAACTAGGGTTAAGATGATGAGAACCTGATGGTAATGTGATCTTGTCTTAATCAGGGTTGACAAGGATATGGTTGATATCATATGTGTGATGATTTGGATATATGTGATCAAGGTATGCCATTCTCTCTTACTTTGCTTATTATACAATATGCTTATGTTATATGTATCATAGAATACTTGGCATATGGTATTGGATGAAATGATTGTTCTTATATGCTATCTTGCTTGATTTTCCATACTTATGTCTATGAAATCTTGAAACATAATATATGTGTTCCATTATATGAAAGCACTATATCACTTTGGTAATCATAGTGCTAGTGAGTGATCTATCGCTTTGGTAAGCAGATCACATGTACAATGATCTATCTCTTTGGTACGCTGATCATAAGGCCTGAATGCATCTATCCCATTGGTAGGCCGATGTACGTGCATATTTTTGATAGTGTGCCTAAAATATGTGTTCTCTTTTGGTAATAAATATCTTTGTCCAAGTATATTCCTTTTCTTATATTTTTAATGCTACCAATTATTAGTTTTATCTTATTTCCAAGCTTAGTAATGAGAGGTATATAAAAATACGCGTAGGCGTACTCAGTACAATATTCTTGAATATTGTGTTGATGTGTACCACATGTAATCTTTTTGTTTAGGTTGTGGACATATGATCTTGAAGAACCAGGATAGTTAAGAGTTATATGGCGAGCTGATGTACAGGTGGACATGTTGTCTTAAGATCCCTTCATTTAGTGGTAGTACATATATATGTAAAGTTTACTGTTCAATATGTAATATCAAATGTTGTAACAATTCATTATGTAATTACATGTTGAATGGTGAACATGTGTTGTATGATTTTATTATTGTTCATGTACATGTGTTACTGTTGTTTCCTTCTGACCTCCTCTGATTTTCTTCTTCTTAGCCTAGTATGTGGGGTTTAAATTGGGATTCTCGCTGAGGTGAGGTTTCAATTTAGTTGTCACACGTCAGATTAAGTTTTAGAAAATCCAGGGACGTCACACATTCCTATTGACATATACAATGAGTAGATATCTAACCTTCTATGAGATTATAACTCTACATGTGAAACAAGTGGTTGAATGGATTAGGTGATTGATCGTGAAATATAAATTACATATTACGTGCATAAACACTAGTGAGATAGAATGAAATTTGTAGGACATTGATGTCCATTTGATGATCTTAGTGTCTATTTTTTTGTAAAACATAATCATAGATTTCTTGAATCACTGATTGATTCCTAAATAATAATCATACCAATTTTGATATCAGTTTAACATGATACAAACATATTAATAAATTATGAGATAATAATTACATAAATTAGGCAATGATGATATTGGCACATATTACTCAATTAACCCCCTAATACTTATTATATTAGTGCTAATACATATGTATATGTATTTTTATAGGTCTTTAAGTGGCAACTCATAAATTTTAGTAGTTTTCATAAGAAAACCTAGTATACTAATCACATACATTTTGTATATTACAATCCCTGGATGCACTTATATGTACATATATAACATATCGTAACTACAAAGGTGAAGGAATCTTATAAACATATTCATACTTTTGGGATATAAATATATTAAAGATTAGTGGAATAAATGGAAGTGTAATAATATTAGAGGAGAATATTACAAGACCTAAATGGAGGAATGTATTACCCACACATATATGTAATCTAGAAGTACTTAGATTATGCATGCAAAGTTGGATATTAGAACTAAAGAAAATATTTAATGGATCATATGTCTACTTCCTTGGATTAAAATCTATAATGTGTCATTAGGTAATCCAACTAGGATAAGTAAAATGTGCAAATCTATAATAAGAGGTATACACAGGTTCAACTTGTTTGACTAATGCACATAATACTTTCTAGGACAAAAACCTGACCTCATTGACTAAGTATACCTACTAAGTTAACCATTAGGGATGAAGACCAGGTATGTACAATCTTTATTTGATATTTAGGTATATTTTACTTTGATATAAATTTTACTATAATGAGGCACCTCTTGATATCTTTACTTGTTATTTGAAATTACATCACCTTCTAGTGGAAATTGTTCGAAAATTTCCTAATACTCTATTTATTCATATTATATTTGACATGTAATCCCTCCTACGATGTTATTTATTGTGGTTGATGTAATTGATGGACGTCTATATTGCCTTCTATCATTATATATGATGGTAGACTAATATAATTATGTATATGCTTTTTCATAACCATTAGGATGCATCATTACACATCTTATATATACATGGGTGTGTCTTTCCATTCAGGGTGTGCATTTCCACCCATTTTACTTAGGTTAATGACTAAATAATGTTTTATACCTACCATATCTAGGTTTAGTCTAAATAATATACATGCAATTATTTATTTTTGTGATACTGTGGACTATGAAATTGCAAGACTTTTGTATTCCTTACTGCTCAAATTTTCATATGCCTCATTCTTTTGAAATTCAACATGTTTCTTAACTATTTTGAACTTACCTACCTTATAGTATCCCTATCTTAAATGAGAACCCCTTGTTATATTTATTTTGTCCTAAAATGCCTAAATATATTTCTAATGCACATACTCAGTGTGAATTGACTCATATTTCCATTTACACTTTTCGGGTGTTGTTCCCAAACCTCCCAGGTGTAGGTATCATAAGAACCAAGATTGAGGAATATTGTGTAATTGCTTAAGAACATGAGGATAGCTTGGAGTGGCTAGAGTACCCTTTTGTACTGGACTTACTTGTAGATAGTTCATGGTTTTATTTTGTAATATCACCTTTTACATGAGAAATAATTATATATTGATACACTTTGTAACTTTGTAATAGTTTTGTCATACTATTTTATATTTATATGACTTTTCTACTATTTACAACATCTATGTTGTGGATCACAGTGATCCCACATCTCACATTGTTTACATGGATCTTTGTATAATATAATTTGAGTGGATCCCCTCTCAAGTCCCACTCTTTACACCATCTATTTTGTAGATCACCATGACCGCACATCTCGCAGCCCTTGTTTTTCTAAGAAAAGGTCATGAACATATTTCTTACATCAAAAACATTATATGCTTAGGTCTACTACAAGTTTTAGTACATGATTCTGACAAAAAATATGTATAAGTACTTATTATTAATATGAAAGTAAATCAAGTATTATATATAAGAAAGTTATATCTTGAGTACATCGTAAAGATACTTATAAGTGTCCAAAAATCAAATCTTGGTCTTCAATGTCTCTATGTTGATAAAGATGACTTTTGACAATGAAAATAGCATTTTTTATAATATGGCTTAGGTGTGGGACAATCATTCAAAATATATATTGAATCAATGATGTGGATTATGTTGTTCCTCAAAAAATATTTGAAAAGTTGAAGTTGTTGACAATGAATGTGTAACCCACCTATGGTCTATATATATACTTAAAACTCTTATCTTGGTCATAGTGACTGTAACATCCTCAAAATTTAAACTTATGAATGAATCCTTAATCAAAAACCCTAAACTTTCAAAAATTTAATTGTCATCCATAAAATAGAACCTAATGTGGGTTTTAGACCCAAATATAATGTTTCAAGCAAAGACCAATAAAATAAGCAATGCTTACTCTCTTTTTATGATGATTAATTTGATATCCTTTATTATTGATGTGTAATACACTTTGTCTCTCTTTTCAGTATATCCTGACCATTGTACATATAAACCCCAATTGGTAGAATTTTACCCAGTGTACTTAATACAACTAAGATCATCCTATGTGACAATAGATGGAAGGTTTAACTATATAGAGATCAATCACAATGTATTACATGTACATAAGTGATATTAATACAATATAATAATAACTCACCTTTTTATCATCAAGTTTGGGAAGAAACAATATAATAATGTAGTAGACCCTAAAATATACTTGTGGTCAAAATTTGAAACTAATTACTATAAGATATACTGGAGGACACTAGAACAAACTCAACACCTTAGTCATATGTCTATGTAGACTCAGTGAACCTTAAGCTCTGATACCAAAACTTTGTGATGACCAGAAACAAATCAAGTCATCACCAGAATTGATTGTAGAATTACCATAAATAGTAGATTAACAAAAATCACTAAAATTTAAAACCATTTTACAAAGAGATCCACTTCCAAGAAACTCTTACTGAAAGATCCAAAACTCATACATATCATGATTCACATTGTGTATACACTGTTTCATCTCATCTCGAGGACAATATATAACAGTTGCTTTGTCAAAACACATACTGAAGCAACATAAAACCTCAAGGCATACAAGCCCAAATCTCAGATTGTTCACGAAACCATTATGAACTAACTCCAAGGACTTGAGAATATAGAGACGACACATAGGACTTATATCTACAAGACACGACAGACTGTACACTCAACCTGAGCTATTACTGCTGCCCCAGCTATTGTTCTCTGTCTACAGAAAGGTCTCTACCGCCTCATGCACATCCACCTAAAAATTGTGGATCCCATGGGGTGAGACAATTGTCCCAGCGAGAGATATAACTCTTCGCTGGCCATATTATTATCATAGTTAAGTAGTATAAAACAGAGCAGAGGTTCTTTTATAATAACAAGTAGGATTAATCACTGTATAAATTGTATAGAGTAATCTCTTTACTTAAGAAGAATGATGCATTTATCCATGGTAGAGCAATAAACCATCTATCCACTTTACAAGGAATGTAAAGAAACATAAATAACATCTATTCAACTAAGATGTATAACTGAAGTGTACATCAGACACTGTCTTTCTGTATTTGATCCTTAAACAAATATGCTACTCGTCTGATTACATATTACAATCACACTTAAGCCCTGAGGAGATGTAGTATACCATTCATGTAAGGCCCCTAAACTTTCTTAATGAGTTGAACAAGCTTAATTATCATAATTGAATATTGAGAACCCTAATATAACCTTGTGATATGCTTTGAAATCATAATACAAGCTTAAGTTTCAAATTTAGTCCAATTTGGACACTGTTTGAACAGGTTATGCAATTTTATGCACATTTTGGACTTTTCTACAATTTACACAATTTGAGAGGTTTTCTTTGCAATTTATCACTTGAATTATGTTCCTTGGATATTCTATCATCATTATTGAGATTTTTGAGCCATGGGGTGGCTATTTAAACCTTGGTTTGAAGGTGTTTTCTCCAAGGGTATTTTAGGGTTTTCCCCTTCACGGATGAGCTACCTTTAGTAGCTATCAACTAATGAATTATTTGATTGGCTGGGAAATTCGACAAAGGAAAGATAAGCAGGTCTATACACATGTTGGGGGAGCTTCTATGTTTGCTCTTGTATATTCTTAATAAATTAAGGTCATGGACACTTGGATAGATATTAGAACTTCAACTTTTTCCTTATCTTTATCTTAAAGTGTCATATACTTATCTCCAAGCACAAAAACAAGCCATTTTATCTACACCACCTCCCTCCTTCTCGCAACGTCATTCTCCTTCTGTTCATCTGCGACTTTTTCTGCCCAAGGAAGAAGAAAGTGGGGATCTTCTGGGAGAAAGGCTCTAAGGTTGAAATTGACTTCATTTTAGGGTTGAAAAAGCTTCCCTCTAGTGATCTTGACCTAAAAGTGTAAGAATTCCCTTATTTCCTCCGTATATTTCTTTTTTGTCCTTCCTCCTAGCTTTATCCAGGTCGGATCTTTGTTGTTCCATGGTAGAAATTGCTCTAAAGCTCTAAAACCCTACCTTTCTTGCTCCTTATGCTTAGGGTTTGCTCATTTGATGATGAAAGGTGCTAGATGGACGAATTTATAGCTTACTCTTGGATTTTCTACCCTACCGTCTCGAGATTTCTTCTGTGTGGGGTTTTATCTTCTCATTAGAGGCAAGTTTTATAACTTGCTGCACGTTTATTTCTTACCATAAGCTTACTAGCTCATGTTCTTGCTTGAAAATGATGATTTATGCACTAAAAAGCTATGCCTGACTTGGATTTCAATTTTTATAATATTCCCTGTTCTGATTTTAGTTCTAGATGAACCTGTTATCATGTGTACATTATTCCTAAGGTACAATATGACTTTGATCAGGTTGTTTTGACAACCTATGGTGCTAAGCACCTATCAAACAATGGTCAATTTTAGGGTTTAAAGCTAATTTCTTCTATAAACCAGGACCCAATGATGGTACCATTGTAACAACCCTATGGTGTTGTCTTCATAACAATTGATAGTCGTGATCAAGGGTATCAAATTATGGTGACAACATATGGTCACCCCCTTAGGTCAGGTTTTGAACCAATTAGAAGTTTAATGATCAAGCATTAAGTACCCTACTGATGTTATCAATCGATGACGACATTAGCTTAATATTTGATGTTGATTAATGAATATAGTGTTGATCTAACAACCTATGGTGATTTAATGGTCACTAATGATGGTGGATCAGGTCTCTAAAACCTATGTTGAGTCAAGCATTGTAGCTGTATCATCAATTAAGACTTAGACGAATGGTTTCTTGGGTCATTTGATGCAATGGTCGGACCTATACTGTAATTGATGGTTTTAATATATGAACTTGACCCAATGGTCAAGATCTAATGTTTATTACTACAATAAAGTTTAATAATGGCTAATGTAATATGTTTGTCCTAATAATGTGATTGAGATGGTTTCCTTTATATGATCAACTTAAGGAGCTTAATTGTTGACAATGGATGGCTTATTTTAAATGAATAGTCGATTGTGGGTTTTACCCTACTCTCATTGGAACTTTTTGTGTTGTTAATCAAGGGATGTCTAGGGTTATATGGTGAATATTTATAGAGCACAAATCAAGGGCTTCATAGGTGGTTTATCCAAGGTGTTTACTTATGTAAACAATCAATGGTCTTACCTTTTAAACATCTAATGGTTTTGGGCGACATTGTGGTATGGTGAAATGGGTTGAATGATGATGGAACAAATGGAGGGTTACCCTTAATAAGGTAGTCTTACCTATTAACTCATATGAATAGAAGGGATGATAATCATATTGTGTTGATATGTAACCCTAATAAGGTATATCTTTCTATACCTAGCTTTAATATAACTAAATGATGGTAATTGGGTATGAATAGTCCTTGAACGATTAATACAATCATGGAGTACTCTCTTATTGTTGTTGAAGTCCTAGTATGCTATAACCTTATGGTTACACCTTGATTTATGTGTGGGCTCATACTTGAGAATAGTATGGAATGTGATGGTGATGCTTCACCTTATGCATCCATGATCCAATGGGGATGCCATGAGTTAGGGTTTGGGTATAAGTGTTGATTAGTAACATTAATATATTATATCTTGTGAACCTAACTCTAATGCAAATAGATAAAGATGAGTATTCATGTTTAACATTCTTATATGATGGATTGATGGTGGAATAACCTCCTTACTATGATCATAACCTTGATATGTTAATTGGTGGTTATCATAGCCACATGGTTGATACTTTCTTATGCTAAACATGTACATAATGAATATGAAGACAGTTAAACATATCTAGATTCCTTGCATGTTGATGTAATAAAGGAATGTTCTTAATGTTAATATAACCCTGCTATGATTGTTTATGAATATCACCTAGCTCATTAATACAATATTGTGTTGATATGGTGTATTATATATAAGTGATGTTGTTGAGCCTTGTTATAAGGCATGCAAAGATAATGATGATCTTGCATGGAATAATATGATGGTCTTAATGACCTTTGGGCATGGTTGATCCCTGAATGAGGTGTAATCCTCTTATGTTGATAAGGGTTGATACCCTGTGATATTTTGAAAAAGATTATTATCTTGTGATAGTATGATGACTAGTGTGGTCTCATGAATGGAAAGTGAATAGTACCATGTGATGATGAGATGAGAAATTATGTTTCACACATTTTATATATTTTCAAAGTTGTGATATTTATATTTTTTCTAGAAGTGAATTAGGGTTTGTATGTCCACTTGTTTGATGCAACCTTAATTCACCCAATTGGCATAAATAATCAAGTGAAACTCTAATAATGTAGCGTCCTATGCCATAGATCCATCTGAGTGTTACAATTTGCCAGATGGTGAAATGAGTATTCCTAAGGGAAACTCGGAGTGCATACTATTGAGTATGTGGGGGTGGCAAGTTGAGGATATATCCTTTTCATCCACAATGCAAATTGTGGAGGTTGGCAATGGTCATGCCCCATACATCTGATGTGAATGAGAACAGCTGCAGTTGTGTCTCAGTGATTATATATGTGACAATATTGGAGGACAACTGCGGTTGTACCTCATGCGGTAGGGTATGCGTACCGACATCCTTTCACTAGTGTTGTGACATGTACCAAGGATAGTCTAGGCTATTAGCAGCTTGACCTTATGTGTCACTGTGGCAGACCCATACTGACCGGGGGCAGAGAAGATCTTAGGTGTCTGGCTCTTCCTACATCTTGTATGGAACTGATTTCCATTTAGCAATGGTCAGTTGGATTTTAAGTGGTATCCTCATTTTCCTCAGGGCATAATAAAAGATGTAATACAGCCGTATAGCGTATCTATTTAGGGTTATACATGACGCTTCACATTGGATGATAACCCTTATTTGTTCTCTTTACATAAAGATGATTCTTAGTGCAATCAAGAGATAATAGATATACTTATGTTGTGGATATGCTTAATATTGTAGATGCGTACATACAATAGCCATGATTATGTTGATAACTATACTACTACTACTGATTATAATCATGATTCTAGCTATCTCATGTTGTTAGTTATGTTTAGCATTCTAGCCATGCCTTTGTAACTAGAGATGCATATACTATTGATCATGCTTATCCAGATCGTTGTGCTTATGGTGTTAGCTCTTTTTATGATCTTGATATGTTCAACCTATTAGACATGCTAATGTTTTTATCTATGCTTATGTGGCTAGACTTATTCATAATGATAGAGATGATATGTTACTAGACTTGCTCATGATGCTATATATGCATATGCTACTGAATTGCTTATGTTATCAACAAGATAAAGGATGATAGTCTGGCTAATGATGATAGTTATTATCTCCTCCCTTGTGTATTTTGATAATCATCAGTTCTTATGAGCTTATTTGTTATATCTGATTAATTTTCTTAACTGTTTAATTACTTAAAAATGTTGTAATCAATAAACGTTGTTGGAGGTTATGTCCTTTACTGGGATTGGGTCTCACCCTTGTGGTTTGCCACATTTTTTTAGGTAATCGAAAGTGACAAAAACAAACATGTGGCTGCAAAGAGGAGCTATAGTAATGAATCTTTAAGAAAGTTGATTAGATGTCTAGTGTGTCCTAGAGTAATCCCTGTACTCTCAGGTCTAGGAAGAAAAAGTTTGTATATAGTGTTTCAAATGAATCAGGATTTTGTTAGCATGTTAATGATTGTTTGTGTGACATATACAAATATTGTTCTCCTGTGTATATATGTTGTGCCTAAGGTGATAGATCAACTTGTATCAAATTCTTGGCATAGTATGGATATAAGAAAGATTTTGGTATCTTATGGAAATGTTTATGAGTGGGTGATGAGGCTGAAATCGGTTTTAATTTACCCATATTTTTGGGTATGTGATTAATTACTGATTGATTGTGTTTTATGTTTTGAGTAATCTCATTTACTGTAATGGGTTCTCACAATTCATGCTCCAACCGACCACTAGTAAGTCAAAATCGGTAGCATACAAGGTCAAGGACAGAGCCGACTGCCAAGACCTCACCTATCTCGGTCAGTACGAGACCACACAGATTTAGCAGGACATCTCGTGTCATCTATTGGCAGGACATCACGTGCCATCTGCAAATAGCATGCTGGGGTATAGTGGCATCTTTGCTATAGAGTTACAGTCACAACATGTACTCTCTTCAGGGAGATCTCAGTTAATCCATCCCCATATTAGAAGTATAAGGAAGATTACACATCAATTCCTCAACTGTTAAGGAGAATCACATTTCAATCCCAATCCACATAGAATGAAGAAGGATTCTACGCATCAATTCCTCATTTGGTCGGGAGATTCACATCATCTCATGATAAATAAGAAAGGTGTGACATCAGTTCTTCATTGGGACGTCTGGATATAATTTGTCCATCACCCCTACATATTAAAAAATATGCTCTCTGAGTTAAACTTGTTTCACCATTAGTAATTTTTGACGCTGAATGGATCTATGGTCAGGGCACTACATGATGAGATTTCTTTTGATTAATCAAGTAAATTATAGTATCTTTTAGCATCAATCAAGTTTCAAACATGAATTATAACAGATGCTATAAAGAAAGGTGTAGTACTTTAAAGATCTTTTGAACATTTTGAAAGTATATTACTCGGGATCTCAGTCCCTTATCACATCATTAGGAATTATCATCCCTTCACATCATCATCATCATGATTACTGGATCTGGGTATTCAAACCCTTAGTTCACCACATAGCATTGTTACCTCTGTAATAGGTAACTATTACCTCTAGGTCCTCAGACCAAGGTATTCATCTCACTTGTTGTACAAGTATTCCACATAGCTCACATGGTTCATTAAGCATCTTGTCACCTCTTACTAGGCAACAAATATCCTTTAGGATATTAGACTATATAATCATTATACTTTATTGTACAAATACTTAACATGGCTAACAAGGCTCATTTAAATATGTATCATATACAACATCATAGCTCATTTCAGGCTATTCTCATCATCTCGTGTTTCTTTAATAGTTTGCAATTCATGGTCAAATCTCTAGAAGTATATGACATCATTACGCAAGAGAAACACATCCTTCCCGTTATTAGGGTTAGGATTGTCTACATCATCACCATGTGATATAAGAAAGTACATCCTTTCCATTATTAGGGTTAGGATTTCTCAATCTAACCGATTAGGGTTGTAAGAGCATACAATCACCCTTTATTAGGGTGAGGCTTTCCCTTATTCACAAATTAAGGATTCAAGATCATAATATCAAGAATCAAACCCTAATTCATACTCCACTCATCTTAGGAGTATCAATGCATACTTATCAACATGTTTATCACACATGTAAAAATCTGTCTCTCATCCTCATTAGGATATTGATTACATCATACTTTTACTAAGTTGGTTCAATTCTTCTCTTGAGGTACATTAGCTCACCATTATCAACTCTCATTATCTTTTATATTGCAATTAACACAACACACAACATATGTTACTCAATCAAACTCATATGATTGAAGTATCTCAATGATATGGGGTATCAAGATGTGAGTATACTACCATATTATACTTAAGATACATCTTTTACTTCATATCATGTATCCATATCAGGTATGTGGTATAACCACATCACCATATAGTGTTTTAGGGTGTATCCCTTAACACCATATCATGTATCCATCTCAGGTTAGCAATCTCTTAGTTCTTATCACCTCAAGTTAGCTTCATATCATGTATGAACTAGGTGCTTGACCTCATATCGGGTATAAGATAAATGATAGGTGCCAAATTGTGCATAAGGTGTGCACCATATAGGACATAGAGTGTATGCCTCATCATGTATTGTTTAAGTGGTATATACAAGGTACCATATCAGTTTCCCATCTTGGATTATCATATATGGTCTCCATGTTGGATAACATATCGGGTTACCATGTTTGGTAGACCCTTAGGCTTATAACCTTTTATGCCTTCAAGGATCAGATATATCATATATGTACACAACAAGCTAGGTGTCTAGTTGAATTCTTTACAACTGTCCATTACACAAAGGATAGGGTATATTGGGTTTCAATCCATCATCTAGGGTTTTCCACCATATTGGGTAAAGTGTACCATATCGTGCATGGGTATGAATTTGTCCTCATATCATTCACAAGGTAGAAGTAGGTACTATTCCTATCATTTAAGAAACATAAATCATATCATCTATGTGGTATCACTTACCACTATATCAGTTTACCCATCATCTTGGGTTTCAACTCTATATTGTTTAGAATGTTCAATGTCTCTATATGGTGTAAGAGATATACACTTAGCTTTGTATAATGTATAAGGTGTAAGTAGGTATCTCCCATATCATTCATAAGACATGCCTCATATCGTGTATGAGGTATCACCTATCTCCATATCGGGTTAACCCCCTTCTTGGGTTTCATATCAGGTTTGAGGCATTTCAACCCATGTCGGGTTGTACCATATGTTTAAATCCATGTCTTATATTGTGAACAAGTGTATGCTTAAAAACATATCATGTACAAGGTGTGTACTTCATGATCATATTGTGCAAGAGATGCTTGCTTGTCTTACTCATATCGGGTTTCTCAAAACTAGAGTTTAGTATATCAATTTAGAAGTGTGTACTTGACACTATATTGTGCATGGAGTCTTTGCTTGACTTCATATTGTGAAAGAGGTGTAGGTTTGACACCATATCATGTTCAAGCTGTGAACTTCATCTACATATCATGCAAAGAGATATAAACTCATAAGCATATCTTGCTAGTGATGTACGTACATAACCATATTGGGTTAGAGGTACTTGCTTATGTGCATGAACCCGATATCACTTTATAAAGTGATACCATCTTCTTCAAGATCTAGACCTTCATTCTAACTATTATAGTACATGGACAACATGTCTAGGAAACTTACAATAACTCATAAATTCATCAAATATTTAATAATATTTCAGAACTGAAAATAGCACATTATGTATAGCAAGATAGGTTGCAGATAATAACATGATTGGGTTCAAGTTATATAACCCGACTTATGTACAACTTCAAAGCTCCAAGCTCCAAAGCTTCACGTTCCTAAGGCTGAAGATGAGATTATCCAAAGTTAAAGGCTCGTTCACAACTCCTCCATATACAAGAAATCACCATAATTAAGAACTTGGTGAAGAAGGAAAGAGAGGGATATCTATAACCCGAAATCCTACTTCAACCAAGGTTGAAGATGACCAAAAGCTTACCTTAAGCTTGGCGCTCGAGCTCCCCTTTCTCCTTGAGCTACTTTTCATGATATCTAAGAGTCTATGCATGATATCTCCAAGAGAGATAGTTGTGGGGTTCGAAAATTTGATTAGTAATTGAAGGGAGAGGTATATATACTTGGGTTCATGAGATAAAGTGTATAAGAGGTGTCTTCACCATATGTTACTGGGTGACACATGTCCAGGCATGGTTGACACATGTACATACATGAACACATATATATATTTCCATGCAAGAGTCTTAAAGATAATCTAAAGGTGATATTTCGGTCATCCTTTATCTTGTTGGATAAATTATCTCATCTTTATCTCACCAATAATGCAAACTGATACACTTTGTGCAAGGACCTTCCAACTCATCATGGATTACCTCCCTGAGGTGATTTGCTCATCATGGTCTTTTACAAGACTCAACAAACTGATAGGAGACTCCTACTATGGCTCCTTGGCCGATAGGGCTCCTATATCAAGTCCACAACTCGACACAACTCATATAAGGTTTCACCTTCAATTCTTTCTTAGTCTTTTGATCACCAAGAGTATCATCATTCAAAGATGATTCAAACATAGTATCTCCTTCTTTCTCTTTCTTCTAAAACATACATTGAGGGAGTAGGGACACTCTAGTGGTAATTTGCATCTCAACCCTATATTTTGGGTAAATTACAAATTGTACCAAAATTGGTACACAAGGCACTTAACATTGTTCAAACAAGTTATAACTTGAGATTTAGGCTTTCCACAAGCCACCACTTAGCATAATTCTCTTTCTTATGGTACTAAAACACTTAGAACACATTCAACATGTAACATATTGCAATGTAGCCCCTCATCTTGGGCAAATTGCACTTTTCACTCAGACTATCATATAATGCACACATAGTTTACTAATAAGCTCGAACTTGAAAATAAATTTCACAAAGAGCATTAATTACTTTTCAAAAGATTAGAACAAGATTATAAATAACTTGCTTAAGAAAAACTTCTAGGGTTAAGCCAAAACCCAAGTCAGGGATGTTACATATTCATATAATTTTATTCAAAAAAAGGACACCTGGGCGTGAAAGGGTTTGACACCCAAATGTGTCAAACCAGACCGCAAAAATATGGGGTTCCCATTCAGTAGGTTAGGTTGGGCACCAAAGGATTTGACAAAAAATTTATCAATCTAGTTCACACAAATTTGGTTTTTTGGGGAAACGAGCACTTGTCCGCCAAACCCTTTCATGCTAGAAAGTGGAAACTGAATCCGCACCCATCCAAACCATTATGGTCTTAGGAAGAGTGAGTGAGGGCCACTTGGCATCCCATGACCACCCTGAGAAAGAGGGGGCGTCAATTGGGAGAAAGAATGAGAAACTAACTCGATAACTCCCTCAAATCATAGAAAAGGAGAGAGAGGACCCCAACCCCCTGCTTCCTCATACCCCAGATGACTGAGAGAGAATGGGAGAAATGAGAGAGAGAGAGTGCAAAAACCACTACTTAAGTGCAACTCCAATCTACCCTGATAAGTGAGAAAATGAATCTCTCTAGGCAGTGCCAATCCTGTTGGCACCCAGAAGTGCAAAAGGAGTCAGCGCTGGGAAGGAAAGATCAGACTAATGTTATCTCTTATTTCATCACTAGAGGTTCCTAGAAGTGCAAATCTGACCCGCGCCCAGAAGTGTGAAACCCTTTCACACATGAAATACATTAGCAATGTGAGAGCACATTAGATCATTTATCTTCTTCATTTTCTTTATGAAACCCTCGCAACACTATTTTGATAGGAAGATCAGGGTACCCGTGTTTTTCAACCATTTCTTGATTTGTTAATTAGTGTGCCAAACTTAGATTTCATTATACCATCCTTCCTTATCCGGACCAGTCATTTTTTATGGTTTTCTAAGTTTTCCCGACTAAAAATCAGTGGCGACTCTGATCCCTTTTTCTATTTTTGATTTTCCAACAAAAACAAAATAGTGACTCCATTGGGTATCCATCACACTTGAGTTGTATTTGTTTAGATCTACTAGTGCAAATCTATTTGGCACTTGTCAGCGCAGTTCAATTTTGCACTAGAATTTTTTTCTTCTCTTCTTTTATGAGTAAGAAGAAATGGGGCACAAATTTCATTCATGTCCATGACACATTCATTATCACATGAAGTTGATGTTCATATTGACAATCTTTAATTATTATTTTTTTTAAGAAAATATTAGTGCAGATAAGTTGGCACTCAATTTTTTGACACAAATCTAGTGCAAAACTAGATGGCACTTGGAATAATTTTTTTATGTCAGATCTAATGAGGCACAAATTATTTTCATGTGTTGGCGCATATCATAATAGTTAGTCTATTGAAAGTTCATGTTCATTAAGTACAAACCATAACTACCGAGTGCAAAAGGGTTTGGCACTTGTATAAAAAAAATTCATGTCTAGAAAGGCACAAATTTTATTCATGTTCATGTTATTCACAAATTAGTTAATGAATTGGTTACAAATTCATATTCATTAAGTACAAACCTTAACTACTAAGTGCAAAGGGGTTTCACACATGTGATTGTATGAAAGTTTTATATCTCAGATCTGATCAGGCACAATGCTCATTAACGTTTGAAATTTTTACAAGTTGGATGCTAGTTATCATGTATATTCATGTTCATAAAAAAAGACCTCTACTGCTAAGTGCAAAATGGTTTGACACATGCATTTTTTTAAAAGAATCTGATCTGATAAGACACAAATCTTATTCACATCTAAGACCTTCAAAATTAAACGAGAATAAGTTTTGTAATTTTTTTGACCCTAACCGATGACTGTAAAAGGGTTTGACACATAGTTTTTTAACTATAAATTCTGATCAGACACGAATTTTATTCACATCTAAGATCTTCACAAGTTAGATGATGGTAAAGTCTGTAATCATTCTTTTATTTTGAATTTGAAATTTTGAGTGTCAAAGGGTTGATACTTGACAACATTATTTACATACAATTTCACACATTTTGGTTAAGTCTGGGCTAGTTTAGGTCTCGATCTTAGCAAAGCACGTGATACAATTTTTTATTATTTTGACAAATACTCAAATGATTGCCTACTGAGTGCAAAATGATTTCACACCTCAAGTAATATACAATTTCATTTTTGCATGTTTAAACTAGACTAGATTTTTTTAGATCTTATAAAAGCACACAATCTTTGTTTGAAATGTTTCTATCAAAATCCTTAAAATCAAGTTACTGAGGGAAAAAGGGTTTGACACCTAAAATTGTGTTTAGTTTCTATTTCATACATTTTAATCAAATCTGGACTAGTTTGAGTCTAGTATTTGATAAAGTACGTAACATAATTTTTAAATATTTTTGTAGAATTCTAATATGTTAGATATTTAGTGCATATTGGTTTGACACTTTTTAGTGTGAATCCATTTCAAACCTGTACTCATGTACAACCTAAATAACTCAACAAATGTATGATTAGATAAACTAGTTTGAACCATATTATGTCATGATTAGTTTTGGGGAGGGAAATAATTGTTCGATGGGGTATTTCTATTGAAATTTGAGTTTGCTTTTTCTTCCCTGAGTTTGATAGATGAAAGGTTGGCCAATATTTTTGATCTAGCACCTAGCCCCTTCCCGTTTATCTATTTTATTCTTCTCTTTGGCTGAATATAACAGCTTGCATATTTATTTACCATTTTGTTAGCATATTAAACATGTAAAACCATCAAATTGCACATGCACAGTCCCATTTTCCTACTGGTCACAACTAGAAGACTATTAGCACTCACGCGAACACTCTCAAAAGGGCCTGAGGATGACTTGTACGGTACTGCACCTGTATTTGTGGGCACGTGTGAAGGCCCAAAATGCTTCTCCCTCTCCTAGTACCAAAGATTGGTTGTGGCAGCCGTACCCGTGAGGTATATTTGGAGTAGTACTAAAACCAAAAGAACCCTGATGTTATTCTGTGAGAGGAGATATCATAGATACCACTAGAGAAGTTAAGGATCACCTATTCCATGTATGTAGGTACCTTCCTAAGTGAGGAAAAAAAATAAAAAATTGATAATATGGCTAACATAGGGTGTTTATCCTTCCATCTTACATGTTTATTTGAGATACAATTCATGTAGTTATATAAGGTTATGAGCAACAATATCCAACTAAAAAAATTGGACCAAGCACATATCCCTTATGCACAATACAATGTGAATTCCTTTTGCACTATTCAGTGTTGAACCTCTCTACACATTTGGGCACCAATCTGAGCTGCAACATATAGGAAATATGTTAGAAATGCTCTGGTCTAGATATTCATCTAATCCCATATTACATTGAAGTTGTATACAAGTTTCAACTTGGTAAATATGATATTACACAAAACCCAGATTAAGTCAAGATTTTGACTTGGTAAATCATTATCATTCTAGTGTGAGTCCCTTTTGCACAATTCAGTGTGGATCTTTTCTGCACATTTTAGTGCAAAACCTATTTACAAATTTGGGGGCAGATCAAGCTTACACCAGAGTGGACATGTGTCATATTTACAAAAAAAACCATATTACATTGAAGTTTTGCATGAGTTTCGACCTCATAAATATGGTATCATACAAAACCCAGACCAAGTTAAAACTTTGACCTAGTGAACCATTACATTTATGGTACATATCTCTTTTTCACAATTTAGTGTAGACCCCTTCTATATAATCCATTGTGAATCCCTTTTGCACAATTCAACACAGAACCTCTATGCACATTTAGGCGCTAATCAAAGCTACACCAGATAGGAAACATTTTTTATTTGCTCTGATCCTGACATTCATCTAAACCCATGTTACATTGAAGGTCTACATGAGTTTCAACCTAGTAAATATGGTATTATATGAAAACCAGATTAAGTCAAGTTCTTGACCTGGTAAACCACATCTTTTTTGTGCAACTTCTTTTAGCTTATTTTGTGCAAATCCTTTTTGCACATTTTAATGCATATCTATATCACACATTTCAGTAGAGACCATGCTTGTACAATTGGGCATGTGTTAGTTCTACTCCGATCATTCTTAAGCTAGACTTGACATGTGTCTGATCCTCTCTGATTAAGACACCTATACAAAAAAACCTTATTACCTTGAAGTTCTACACAATTTTCAACATAATAAATATGGTATCACACAAAACCCGTATCAAGTCAAAACATGGACCTATTAACCATTATGCTTTCAGTGTAGACTCCTTCTGCAAAATTCAGTGTAGATCCTATTTGCACAATTTAGTGGAGATCATGTTTGCAAAATTTAGAGCAGAACCTATTTGTGCATTTGGGTGCAAGTCAGGCTTGTACCAATTGATCATTTTTTCAGATTTGTTATGAAAAAAAATTATATTATACAAACCCATGTTACATTGAATCTATGCTCATGTTTCAAATTGGTAAAGCCAATGTCATACGAAACCTAGATAAGTCTAAATTTTGACCCAGTAAGCCCTCTTCTGTCAACTTATTTGCCGCATCAAAATGCTTCTCAAAATCCAAAGTATGTTGCAATTTATCTCCATGCTTGGTAAGATGTTATATACTGATTTGACTCATCATACCTGACACCTTATCAAGTTCATATAAAGCAAAAAGTCTAACATCCAACTTTGATATATTCCCCTTCTCACACATTTCTCAAGCATATCCACATCACTTTCCTCCACCTCACCTCTAACCACTATCTCCTATTGGTCACCACCATGAAATATCATTAGTTGTCCCTACATTAGGAGTATTAGTCTCCCTTCTAGTCACCATGAATGACTGGTGGTCATACAAACTTAATCCTCAACAAAGGAACATCCTTCTTAGTTATCTCATCTCAAGAAGATTATAACTTATCAATCAAATCATGATTTATAGACAAAGGAAATGAAGAATACCCTTCTATCATGCGTAAGGGCTAGCAGTCGGGCAATTCCTAAATGCTTGGGGAGATCTAATAGTTGAATGGTAGATATCCTCTACATGATAGCGAGTTTTTCACCTTATTCTTATAAAGGAGATAGTGGTAGATGTTTCCTACCTTCCATGATAACATGTCCATCTTATCCCAATTTCCCTTGCTATATAAGGGGCAATTTGTTCATTCAATACCCCCATTATTATCAAGGGAACATAAAAAACCATATCAAAATAGAGATCTTATGTCCACACAAGAACTTACCTCCCACTGAAGATCATATTCCAATTCATGTGCTCAGAGAAAGGGGCAAATTTTATTTTTCTTTTCATTCAATGTTCACTATCACATTTATCCCTTGCCACGCAAGGGGAAAATTCAAATTCACTAATGGACATATTTTAGAAAATGCTTAAGAACCTTATTAGGACTACATGAAGAGTGTTGCTTGTATGTTTATTTGTGTATATAATTCTTAATAAGTCTGTGCAGGTGTTTCAAGTTCGTTCGTCACGGGGCGTACCAACGAAAACTTGTCCTATCGACATAGTTCTTATCCTTTGAGATCCATAACATGATTAATTTTGGATCTTTTTGACATGTCTACAACTCAGCCTGACTTCGACGAGTCGATCATTCAATATGCTTGTTCTGACTGTTAGCATCAAGAAGACTTGGGAATGCAAGTCAACCATGGGCCTCAATGTGACCAAACGATTATGCAGTCTCATCCATCATCATCCAATGCTAAATTTGGTGTGAACATTCTAAAAAATATCGAGAATCAGAAATAGAAGGAGCCTGCTCTAGCTATGAAAAGTGACACTAAAACATTTGATGATGAAGATGAAGTTGAACAAGCCAACAACCTACACATGAATCAAGAACCACCCTACATCACAAGTGGATCATATCAACCACCACCATTCTTTCCTCAAGATTTCTTGTACTGGATGCCTTTCATGAACGCTATGTCACTGGAAAATCCTCATGTACAAGGTACAACCAATCCTTTTTTTGTGGCCGCCCCTATCTTGTCAGGAGACACAACAGTGATACCTCTAATAAATATTTCAACCAAGATATCAGTACCAACTACACAACGATCCTCAGGGAATTTGGCAGATATAGAACAAAACAACAAGAAGGAATAGAAGAACCAATCCATGTCTATCCCACATGCCTACATCTGGTACCATATGAATCATTTGGCTTCCCTCGTATGCTTCTTTCTGGCCCTACAATAATTTCTATAATCAACCAAGAGTTATGCAAGGAGGAGAATATGGTCCACAAGTTCTTCCCACTATTGCTCCAAATTCATCCAATGGGACAACTCCAGAAGTGATACAGATCACACTAGTAGCTCTAGTCAAACAGTTTAAAGAAATGCAAGGTCAAAGGTAGGTTTAAACAAACTTTTAAGATATTTGCTATTTTCCTAAGGCCCGATTACCTAATCAAGTGCCAGAGTTTTCTAAATATAAAGGAAGAGGTGATCCCAAACTCTATATTCACACATACTGTTCTAACATGATAGAAGTTCAAGATAATGACAAACTACTCATCTAATTGTTCCAGTTCTCTCTAGAAGGAGCGGCCTTGGCCTATTACAATCAACAACAACCTGAGACACTCAAGTCATGGGTAAAACTTGCCAGTCATTTTATTGAGAAATATGCATGGAATATTTATCAACTACCCACTCGGTATGATTCAGAAACCCTCACCCAAAAGCCAGAAGAAACATTCACACAATTTGTTAGAAAATGGAGGGAACTAGCAACACAAATTGAAAACAAGCCTACTGATAAAAAAGGAATTCACATGGTCATCAAAATAGTGTCCCCCGTGTTATATGCAATGTTAACTTTTCAATCATACAAGACATTTGTTAATTTGATTCAATTCGGAAGAAACATAGAGTCAACAACTAAAAATGGAGTGTATAACAACATCAACGTCAATTATAACCTAGCAATAGAAACAAAATACAAACTAGGGGTCAAGGGTTCTTCGTCAGTTATATACGCAATCTCTATACCAGGTGCAACCGCAAGGTGTAATCACAATAAGATTCAACGACCTAATAAAATTGAAAATCGCACAAATGTACCACCTCCTCTTGTTCAACAACCATTACTTGCTCGACATGTGCCACCACCACAAGGATATTATGCTCCATCAAGCTACAATCCTTATTCAGGGTATACACCCTATGCCTCTGGCACTAGACATCTTCCACCTTTCCAAAAAAACTCCATCAAGCTACAATCCTTATTCAGGGTATACACCCTATGCCTCTGGCACTAGACATCTTCCACCTTTCTAACAAATGAGTCAGCCATATACAACGAAACAACCTACAATCCCTCAACAAACTCAACATCTGAGTTCATCTATCCCAGTCCAATCTCAAAATATTGAAAAGACTACTGCCCAGAAGCCCTTAAGAAAGTTTATCCCTTTTAGTTGCACCTATGTTGATATATCCCTAAGTGTAGAAGTTTTTTAAAAAATTCCCTATAGAAATACCACCTCAAAATCCCTTTTGAAAAATTATGAAGCAACAACTTATTGTCAGTTTCATTGGTCTCATGGTCACCTTATTGACACATGTCAGGCTTTCATGCATGCAGTACAAGATCTAAAAGAAAATGACACTCTTGAAGTCACAAATTAACAAGATTCAATGACAACAACAACAATTATCTTGGAAGAAATCATAGAACCAAAACCAATCACTAGAATGGTGACACTATTTGTTAATTAGAACATACAAGAGCAAACATACAAATGGGCATATGATGTTTATTCTATATCTTCATAAGAATCAGCAACTCTATCTCTAGGTTCTTCTGATCTCAATTCATGTGATGTAGTGTTTAAGGTAATATTCCCTATGGTCGACAAATTGGATGTGGATGCACTTACTCCCCTTAGGAACATATACATAAATAGTTAGAAATTCTACACCCATGGAGATAGGAAAAAGAGACCCATGCCGAAGATTCACACCAAGCATTCTTATCAAGTTATCCATAAGGTGCTTCTAACAAACATCCAACAATATCACTTAATCAACCTCATCAAAGACAATGGAGGCCAAAGCATAAGAAACTGAATCCAGAACTAGAAGAAATCAGACTCCATTTGAGTGATCTACTATGTGAGTTGCGGGAACATCTAAATTATCCAGATATAAATGTGACACTGACAAGACCTTCTAAGAATCACGATCCACATACATTTTATCACTTTCATTGTGTTTTCAGACATGGCACCAAATATTGTAAAGCACTACGAAAGGAGATCATTCAATTTTGGAAGAACAATCCCTATGTGAGAAATATGGGCACCGAGTGGGGGGGAACACAAATTTATCTATCCATATTCCCCAGAAGAGCAAAATCGCGTCAACAACTATGTAATGAGAAGGATGGTTTAGTGAGTTCATACTTGGTCTTGGAACAAGTCCAACAACTATGACTCGTTGCAGTAGTGCAACAATCCTACTTGGACTTGTAATCATCTACAATAGCTCCTGATTTCTACCACATACAACAGACTCAAACGACATCTACATCAGCTCCTCTACAGACTATAGGCTAACGTTTCCCTCCTAGAAATGGGAAAAGGTTATCTCACCTCTATGGAAATCCACTTGGGCCACCTTGAACTCCTATATGGATAGGAAGGAGTTATCCCTCCCATTGGTGTACTAGTCACCAACTTTCTCTCCCATAATTGTTCTCACATGCTATACATCCCTTTATTGGGTAGAACTTGCTTGGTTTCTCTCAGTTACCACAACCAGAGAAGACAAACAATTGTCAGAGGCAACTAATGTGTTTAAGAAGCCCCCAATACGCCTCTATATATAGGAGCAGTTAGGGTCAGGATTCTCATTATATGTGGGAGTGGAAGGGAACAGAAGATCATGAATTTTTGCTACTTGCAAGTGACAAACCAGTTAGTTCACAAGCGAGCCAATCAGTTTACATGTAGGCCGATTGGTTCGCTACGGGAACTAATTGTTTATCCATGTTTCCCAATCACATATGAATTGACAATTTAGATCCTAGTTAATGCATAACATGACATCATAACTAATCCATGATGTAATTGAATTTCTCCACGAACTGGGTGTCTCACCCTTGCGAGCCGATCATCTCACAACCCCAACCGGTGAGTTGGTGACCCGAGCCAATCAGTTCACTATGTGAACTAGTTAGTTCGGTCCCCAATTCAGAAAGAACTCAGACATTTCAATTTCTAATCAAATTGACTCTCCATCTAGTCGATTCAACACTTGGTCAGTCAATTGGGATTTCAATCAATTGATTTATTGCTTGAATTGAATACCTAAACACTTTAGTAATCAATTCAATTATCATTAATGATAAACTCCACTTCTAGGTAATTTCATATGTGTGTAACCCTATAGGTCCCATAGCACATTAGCAATGAATGTCTAGAACTAGTTTATGACATCACAAGCAAAGAGGGATGCCTAGTCACACATCAGTTCTACCCAAGTGAATGGAAAGTTAGAGAACAACTTCAACCTACAATTTGTGTAAGGTGATACAATGATTGTCTAATTCTTTTGTCACTGATATCCAGAATGAACTCGAGGAATCGAATCATCACTCTCTCAATGTTCAATCCACGTTCCTTGATCCAGGAGCAGACTGTCTGAGATATATGTGACCTAAATATGCTATCTTGATTCACATGTGCATGCACATGCTTTTCTTAGTCTCACTTATCAAGCGGCCTGGATATCGTAATCCAGTAGGTGGGACAAATCCCATCTACATCACTCATAGTCATCCCCATGTGTCAAAGTGCACCCAACCATCACCATTATGACAACCCTTATTCATAATCATAGTGGATGATGTCAAAGTACATTGAACGACATGTGATAAGTAAGTGACTTGGGGTCTAAGAACCACAATCGCCACCTTCACTATGAGAGATGACTATGACCACCTAACATGGTTTCCATGTGTCACTCTCAAGGTGGGCTTGTCTGATACACTGTTCTCTAACAAGTATCTATTTGCTTGGTTTGATATCACATATCATGAATGATGATATTTTGTCATCAACCAACACACACTTTAGTCTTTAGTGTTATTGTTATGTATCTACCTTCCATAGTAACATCTGACCAGGGACATAATAAAAATGTACATACTCCTAAAGTTTGTATGATCTCATTGTTCATGTCACATACTTGAAGATATACATCATGGAGTAATTTCCATTCTATAGATATTCATTCTTTTTCCTCATTATCTCATAATTGAGTGAAACAGAATGAATTGGGAAATTGCTATTTTATATTATTAATCACATCTTTTATATGATATACCATCATAATCATCATATGATTGTCTCTCTAGGTATACATACCAAAAAGGTCCCACTTGCACTTAGAGACAATCACCCATGAATCTCATTCTTAATGATCTAAACACACCCATCATGTTTCTACTACACAACTTCTAATCCAATGGGTTACCAACATTTTGCTAAAGTTGGTATATTGCATGTTGCACATCTCTTTGCTGTATGATTTCTCATATGAGATGGAACTGACATAATATGCTATCTGATATTCCTTGCATAACCATTATCTCCATTGTTTTCATAGTATCTCTATTGTGTCATAAATGGTTGGAACATCTATAAGTTCATCTATATTAACTTCTATATCCATATAGTATCGACTCTAGTGTTCACAACACCAGGTGACTCAACATCAATTGTAGAATTGAATTAATGGCATGTAATTGGTAACCCTTCTAACTTACAACTCTTTTCATAAAATTAAAACATATTTTATATTGCGATCATTCTAATTCATTTTGGAATCTTGCATCAGTGTAAACCTTGACACTCAACTCTTCCTGGTTGCTACAATCTAGCAACTAGTCCTTTAGTGCTTCTCAAGTACTAATGGATATCTTTAATGACATTCCATTGACCTACATTGGTATTTTATTATTATCATCTTATCACGTCCAACACATACAAGATTATGGGATGATTACATCATATAGCATGCATGAAAAACCCAATTGTTAATGAAAATATCATCTTTCTCAAGATCTTCCAATCTTCACAAGAATTAGAACATAGAGTTATTGAGAAACTAATCACATGGAAAATTTCTCTCTCATAAAATCCTTTCATGCTGAACACTTTAAGAATCAGGCCAATGTTTGTATTCGTATTTGGTTCATGAATCTTTCAAGAACTATCTCTATAGATATTGATTCCTATCACATAAGATGTTTTGCCTAATCCTTCATCGCTGAAGGTGATTTCCGTGCTAGGTCTCAATATTTACAATATTGAGATTCTATTCTGCATCAATATGTGGAATATTCATATATTCTCCCACTAAACATTTTGTAATCATAGATTTCATTTTTTATCTTGATTCAAGTCAAACACTCTGATTATCTTATCAACTTAAAAGATCCCATCTGTGATATGCTTATTTCAATCTCTAGATTGAACTTTGTAGCTTATAAACTTTATTTGCATTCATGAAGTTATTAAACCTTCCGGTTGTGTTATGTAAACATCCTCTCAAATATTCCTTTTAAGGAATCCGATTTAATCTCCATATGCAAAATCTCATAGTCTACAGTAGGTGCAACAACAAGCATGACAATTTGTAAAGGAATTTCTTCATGTTCAACAATTGAAACTGGTTTGAAACCTTTGCAAGCAATTTGTTCTTTTAGGTTATCTACGTCGGTCTTCCCAATGAAAACCTAAATGCACCTTATGGGCTTTACACTTTAGGTTGTACTACCAAGGTCCTACCTTGTTAGCATACATTGAATCCCTAATGGCTATTAGGCCATCTCTCAGATTCTATTCCTAAATTGTTTCTAGTTTATTTTGTTGGCTCATCATCTTATGACCAACTCATAACTTATCTAAGTTACATGATTCATAATCCTTCAATCTCAGATGTGTTCTTACTAGAACTATGAGTTATGTGTTACATAAGGAATTTAATATTCCACAACAACTTGTGATTCTCTTTATTTGAATTTTACCTCCATGTTGAACTCAAACTTTTGAGTTCTACTTTACTCGCACAAAGAACTCTGTTATACTAGTAACATACACCTTTTTTATTAGATGGGAATTATAGGTAGAATTTAACAAGTCATGATTTGTGGATAAACCTTTTCCAAAGAAACTACTTTCTTTATATTGGTTTTAGTCCTCAAGACATATCAGGACATTCCCATATAATATCTCATATGATGTCTTTCAAACTAATTTATACGATACATTATTTTAGTGTAAAGCATGTTTATAAAGGAAGTTAGACGATTAGATTAAATGATAATCATGTCATGACTCATCATGATGTGTTTATGTAACATCCCCAATTCCATGTACAAATCATTATTTACTTTTTTAACCCTTACTTTGATAAATACATCATGGAGATCATTTTTCATACTTTACATTGAATTAGATAACTTTTGACCATCAAACCCTAGATTGACTCGAGTTGGGTTCCATAGAGTTGAAGACATGTAGAATTGCTAGCTTAATACCTCAATTAGCTAACTTATAAGCAAAATTGATAATCTAGATTACTTTACTCTAGATTTGTGAATTAGGATAGACTTGGGTATCATATAAGACTAGGATCGAGTCTAGGTGGAAATTTGACACCCATTGACCATTAGATCTAATTCATTTCATTGATTGAATGAATTATGCACTATGGTTAAATAATAGCTAAAGTAACCTCAAAACCCAAATATAATCCCATAATCGAGTTCCTCATTTCTTAATTAGTCAACCCTCAAAATTTGGGGTCATTTGGACATCAAATGCACCCCCAATTAGACCCTAATAGATTTTATATGCTTTTACCCTAAACATTGGTCGATAAATTGATTTATTTCGGCCATACCAGACCATGGTGTTGGGCCTGGTTTATTTCCGGTTTTCTTGCTTTGGGTAGGGGGACCTGGTCATCCCCTACCTCCTACTTTCTCACTCGCACAAGATAAGAAGTGCTGGTATATTTCGTAGGCTGCTCTCACACGCTGGGCTGATCCTTTCAATGCGATTTCTTCGCCAACGAACTCCACACGTCCTTGCGAGCAAGCTGATCCCTTACTCGGCCCCCATTGAACCCTAAGGCAAAAATGTCTATTTCAACCCCCAAGAAGCCATTGTGGCCACTTTTCAAAACCCCAACTCCGGTCCTCCACTTCGAATCTCCTGCTCCAAAAATGGTCTCCGATGCCCCCTCTTGATTCCTCTTCGGTCAATTTTGCGTGTGGGCATCTCAAAGCTGCCTCCGGTGTAGGTCACCTTCTCCAGTGAGGATGGTGAGAAGCTACTATAATTCTCCTCCTTAGTCAAATCCACTGTGAGGTAACCATCTACGGACCCCCCTCTTTCATTCAGTGTAATTAGTTTGCCCCGAATCGCTCTATGTGTCTGGGTCGAGAAACTCGTTGTTGTCCCCTATTTTTGGCCCCCACCAAGGGGAGTTTTGACACCTCCTGCTTTGGTTTTGGACTCCGAGACCCATCACATATTTTCTCCTGATGTAAGGGACGTGCTGGGGTTCCCGCAGGGTGGCTAGGACCTCCTATTTGTTCTGACGCCTACATTGCTTGGTTCTATGAATGATGGTGGTTCTCTGCTGGTTTTCTTTGGTCTCACCGGTTGTCGGACTTCTGCGTGCCTGCTGCCTCGTGCACCCCTATATAGGGTGGCACCTTGCTGAGTCACAACATCACATCCTATTTCTGGCTGAGTTCCCCTTCACCGCGGTCAGTACCTGGTCTTTCCTTGGTCGTCGCCACCTGGTACTCATCTCGACCCGACTACCTTAAGGCCAAAGCAATGGTCCTCCAGGTCCATGGTGAAGAGTCGTAGACAGTGAGCTTTGTGCTCCTTTGCCTGGGGCCCTGGGATCGAAGGCTGTCACCTTGGCCCGAGCTCTATGGTGCAGCCATGACACTGAACACATGGGTTTCAATCCCTGGGATGAAAGTCTAGTTCATCCCATGGTGGCCAGTATATGAATGTCACGCCCATGAGGGCATATCAGTGATTTTCACTTTCATGTGACTCCGTCGACCGAACTTAGGCCCCCTTTATTTCTCTATAGTCTGTGTGATAGAGAACCCTTAATGATCCACATATTCATTTAGGGGTAAATTTGGTATTTGACAATTCAATTTAGTAATTAGCCAGAAATGATTTAAACTTATAAAATTCATAATAAATTACTGGTTTGTCCAAATAATACAGATAAATATGTTTTTAAAATCAGAAAAATATGCCTGATTTATTGGGATAGGTTTCACGCCCATATTTGCAATCTACTATAGGGTCGATTTCTAAGTAAAAGATTTAATACATCTTATATTAATAGAGTGCACACATATTATGACTAGGTTGAGACAACCCTGACCCTGTGCTTAGGAGGTGTTACTAAACATCTAGGTCTGGTCATAAGGTATGTACATCCTCTATTTTATTTTGGGTATTATTTGAATAAAACCTAATTTATTTTAATGAGGCATCTTTTGAACTTTTATTTCTCTTAAAAATCTAATATTCATGGACATTTATAATTCCAGATATGAATCTCTTTTGCTACTGTGATTATTAATTTGACATGTTATATGAGTCTTTAAACCCCTCCTTCTTTGTGTCTTCTATTTGATATTGACTAAAATGATAGTCTTGCCACTCTATTATATCATGCTGCGTGTTTGACTAGATTATCTAGAATAGCGGTACTTATATACAACCATACTTATATAGGGCGTGTGTATTCTGCCCGGGGTGTGCGTTTCCACCCTTGTTTACTTTTAGGCCGTGATCCTATGGTGTTATGGCCCTATTTTAGGTATATTTAGTCTAAATTGTTTTGCATGCAAATATTTGTTGTTATAATGTGAACCTATGGTTGTTTGATATGGAAAGACACTTTTTACTATCATGCTTGTAATATGAATTTAATATGCCTCATTTCTTTTATTACTTTTCTCTTGAGCATACCTAATTGCAAATAGCCCCCTTTTCTAGTGGGAACAACTCTTTTTGCACTTTTAACCCTATATAATGCCCAAAGTGTTTTATATATGTAAATACTCAGCCTCTGCTGACCTCTTTATTGTTTCCTATGTTCTGGGTGATGTTCCTTTCCACCCCGGTGAAGAGGAGCCTGTGGTGACCTTAGAGGAGGAGCCTGCACTTGAGGACCCAAGGTTCAAGGAACCTAATCAGCAGTAGTTTGTGAAGTTTCTGAGATGCCTAGGCTGCCCTCTGTGACTGATCCATTAGATTTAGTTTCATTTATTTTTCTTTTATGTCCAAGTGGACCAGTTCTTAGAAATAATTGGATCATGTAATAAATTTACACTTTACATTCCATTGTTTTTTCTTTATGCTTAACTTTCCATGTTATTTTGCAAACGATATAGCTTCCCTTCTATCCATCTATTATGTTCCAATGTATGAGATTCGCTACAGTGATCTCAAGATATTATTGTTAGGGAGTGGTCCCCCTAGTGGCTCCCACTCCTTACAAAATGGTATCAGATCTTTAGCAGTCAATAATCTAGTATCTTAAAATTTTGCATTAGGATGCTTATCTTTATCTGCCTTTTTAGGAGATCTGATCTGTTTGGGGACATGAGCAGTGAGTCCTCCCAGTCCCGCCAGAGGCAAGGAGATGGGTACTCTACACCACTGAACCTGCATTTTGGGATGCCACTCATCGAGCCGCCGCTGACGACATCAGATGCACATGCCACCTCTGGGGGCCACCAGGTGATTGTCATTGCGCCTCTTCCATTTTCAGAGCCTCCTCCTCCACCTCCTCTTACTGCAGAGCAAGAATTGGTGATCCTGCGCCCATTTTTGTCCAATTCTGTGATGGGGCGTATCAACGCTATCCCTCCTCCCGAGAAACCCAAAGAGTACTTCCTCATGGAGTTTATCAAGATGCAGTTGCCCTACTTCAAGGGCGAAGGAGAGACCGAGATGGTGGAAAAGGCTGACGACTGGGTCTTTTCCATTGAGCATACCTTTGAGGGCATGGAAAGCCCTCCTCACCAGAAGGTCTGCTTCGCCACCTACGTGTTGGATGGGCCAGCACGCATTTGGTGGAACGTGGTCACCCTCACTCGCGACACCTCCAACATGTCATGAGAGCAGTTTGTGGTTCTTTTCCGCCAGAAGTATGTCTGCGTCGCTGCCTTAAAGAAGAAGGAGGCAGAATTCTACAGCTTGAAGCAGCGAACCATGAGTGTTTCTACTTATGTTCAGAGGTTCCTGCTTTTGGAGCGCTATGCTACAGGACATGGAGAGGATCACTGAGCTACACTCTTTATACAGGGACTGAGCTACCAGTTTGGGCGAGCTCTTGTTCCACATCTCCCTCTCAACTTCTAGCAGATGGTAGTTAAGGCCCTCGCTGTGGAGGGCTATCCATGTTTTCAACCCTCAACTCAGAGTCCCAGCAAACAGAAGGGCTTCAGCGATGATCTTTATGGCAAGTGCAACCATTGCCAGTGTCACCACCCTCCTAATATGTGCCCTACAATGCAACCTACAACTTGACCAGATGTGAGGCACTTGACGTGCCATGAGTGTGGCCAGGCTGGACACATCAGGCCACAATGTCCCAAACTCCAGAAGGTTGCCACACCAGCTCAGCCACCAGCACCCCTGCAGCCACAACTGTAGCCACAACCTCGTCTACAAAAACCCCTGAAGAACAATAACTAGCAAGGATGTCACCCACCTCTTGAGAAGCATGCATGACGTGTCTTTGCCAAGGACTCTGTGGAAGCCACTGATGACAACAAAGTCATTGAAGGTACTGTGCACTTATTTCAACAACTGATAAAAGCATTATTTGATTCTGGAGCCTCAAACACCTTCATATCATCTAAATTTGTAACCATGTTAGGGTTAGAAACTAGGTATATGGACTACATCCTAGAGGTTGAAACTCCTATAGGTAAAATGTCTTCTACTTTCCTAAAAATCCCTACTATAGACCTGTGTATTTCTAGAAAGATGTTCGAGTCAGACTTCATCATCCTCAATATGACAACCTTCGACGTAATCTTGAGAATGGACTGGATCTAGAAGTTCAAAGTTTCCCACTTCTATGAAGACAAAAAGGTTAGCCTGATGCACCCTGACAGCGAGTGTTTCTGCATCAAAGGAAGAAAACAAGGGCATCGAAAGTTTATCATTTCCACACTCAAGGTGGAGAAGCTCATTGCAAATGGCTGTAGAGCCTACTTGGCATTGGTTGTTCTTAATCCAACACCACATGTGATGAATGACATTGATGTCATTCAGGATTATCCTGATGTCTTTCCCGACGAGCTTCCTGGACTTCACCCCTCACGTGAAGTCGAGTTTTCCATCGACCTCATACCAGGCACGACTCCTATCTCCAAGCCACCCTATCACATGGCACCTGCTGAGCTGGCCGAGATCAAGAAGCAGCTACAAGAGCTCCTAGACATGGGGTTTGTACACCCTAGTGTCTCTCCCTGGGGAGCACTTGTGCTATTCGTGAAGAATAAAGACAGGTCCTTGCAGATGTGCATGGATTACCGTATGCTGAATCAAGTGATGACCAAGAATCGTTATCCTCTGTCGTGCATCGACGATTTGTTCGACTAGATAAAGTCTTCTATTGTATACTCGAAGATGGATTTGCATAGTGGCTACTACCAGATGTGGGTGAAAGATGATGATGTACCGAAGATGGCTTTCTACATTCGTTACAGGCATTATGAGTTCCTGGTCATGCCATTCAGTTTGACCAATACCCCTACCGCCTTCATGGACCTGATGAATCGGGTCTTCCATCCCTACCTCGACAGCTTCGTGGTGGTGTTCATTGACGACATGCTTATTTACTCTAAGTCTATGGACCAACACCACGAGCACCTACAGATCATACTTCATTCCTTGCAAGAACATCAACTCTATGCAAAGTTCTCAAATTATGAGTTTTAGCTCAATCAGGTGATGTTTCTTGGCCATGTTATCTTGGTGGAATGTATTGCTGTGGATCCTGTCAAGATTGAAGCTGTGACAAAGTGGAAATCACCGAAGAACCCCTCAGAGATACACAATTTTCTGGGCTTGGAAGGCTACTATCAGAGATTTGTATAGAATTTCTCCGAGTTGTCTCTTCCTATGACAAAGCTGACATGCAAGGATGAAAAGTTTATCTGGGCTCTTGAGTGTGAAAAGAGTTTCTTAGAGATGAAGAAGTGCTTGACGTCTGCCCCTGTGCTTGCTTTACGTGTTGAGGGTAAACCCTATGTTATCTTCACCGATGCTTCTAAACTAGGGTTGGGATGCATCCTTATGCAAGAAGGACGAGTGATTGCATATGCCTCACGCCAATTGAATCCTAATGAGGGTAATTGGCCTACTCATGATCTGGAGTTGGCTGCCATAGTTCATGCATTGAAGATATGGTGACATTACTTGTATGGGGTACAATTTGAAGTATTATGTGACCACAAGAGACTACGCTACCTAATGACTCAGAAGGACTTGAATCTGTACTATAGATGATGGATGGAATACCTCAAGGACTATGACTTTACCATCACTTATCATCCTGGTAAATCCAATGTTGTTGTTGATGCTCTGAGTAGGAAAAAGGATGTAGCTTTTGCTTCTATCAGTTGCTTCTTATGGAGAGGCTTAGAACATGTCTCGAGTTGGATACTTGAGCTACCTATTTTTGGTGATGACTCTTCTGTGGAGAAGGTGAGAGTGCAGATGGCTAGTTTGGCTATCACTTCCACCTGGATTTTTAAAGTTATTACTGCACAACTGGACAGTTCTGAGCTTGATGAGATGAAGATGTTGACAAAGAAACCACAATCTAAGTTTTCTATTGGAGTGGATGGTGCTATCCGCTTCCTCCATAGATTGTGGATACCTGATGTTGCTGGTCTGAGATAGAGAGTTCTGGGTGAAGCTCATGGGTCTAAGTACATGATTCATCCCGGTACCACAAAGATGAACAAAGACTTACAACGGGGTTTCTGGTGAAAAAACATGAAGAAGTATATTGCTACTTATGTTGCAAGGTGCTTGGCGTTCCAACAGGTAAATATTGAACATCAGTGTCCTAGTGGTCTTCTCCATCCACTTGAGATACCATAGTGGAAATGGGAGAAACTCACTATGGATTTTGTTATTGGGTTTCCAAAGTCAAAGTGTGGGTACGATGCAGTTTGGGTTGTTATTGATTGCCTAACCAAGTTGGATCACTTTCTTCCGTTCAAGAGCACCTACAAGGTTCCTGATATGGCACAATTGTATGTGGACAAGGTTGTTCTCCTGCAAGGTGATAGTTTCTGATCGAGACCTGAAGTTCACTTCTCGTTTGTGGAAGCAGATACAAGAGGAGATGGGTTCTGACCTACGTTTCAGCACATCATACCATCCTTAGAGAGATGGCCAATCTGAGCATACAATACAAATTCTGGAAGACTTGTGTGTTTATGTGATGGATTGGGGAGGTGTTTGGGACAAATACCTTCTATTGTATGAATTTTCTTATAATAACAGTTACCAAGACAACATTGGTATGCCACCATTTGAAGCACTTTATGGCCGACCTTGTCATTCACCACTACACAGGGACGATGTGGGTGAACATGCACTGATGAAGAGTGATGATATGTAGATGATGACGAGTAAGATCTATTTGATCAAGAAGAGGCTGAAGGCTGCTCAAGATCGACAGAAAGTGTATTCTGATAAGAAGAGATCTGATGTGAGCTTCTTGGTTGGTGATTATGTGTTCCTCAAGATAAAGCCAATTTGCTCTATTGCAAGGTCTAAAGTCAAGGGCAAGTTGAGTCCTCATTATGTGGGACCATTTGAAATCTTAGATAGAGTTGGGGAGTGTGCCTACCATCTAGCTCTACCTCCCACTTATGATAAGATTCATAATGTGTTCCATGTATCTGTCCTGAAGAAGTATGTGAAGGATCCTGCTCATGTGCTGACTTTTGATCCTATTGAGTTATGAGAAGATCTGTCCTATGAAGTGTTTCTAGTGATGGTCCTAGATTCTAGAACAAAGCAATTGAAGCACAAGGATATTGAGCTTGTGAAGATTCTATAGAAGTACCATGGTCTTGAGTAAACTACTTGGGAGTTGAAAGAAGAGATGTTGCGGACCTACCCCTCCCTCTTTGCTTGAGATTTCAGGACAAAATATTTTTAAGGGGTGGTGTGTTGTAACATCCCCAATTCCAGGTACAAATCATTATTTCCTTTTTTAACCCTTACTTTGATATATACATCATGGAGATCATTTTCATACTTTACATTGAATTAGATAACTTTTGACCATCAAACCCTAGATTGACTCGAGTTGGGTTCCATAGAGTTGAAGACATGTGGAATTGCTAGCTTAATACCTCAATTAGCTAAATTATAAGCAAAAATGATAATCTAGATTACTTTACTCTAGATTGGTTAATTAGGATAGACTTGGGTATCATATAAGACTAGGATCGAGTCTAGGTGGAAGATTTGACCACCTTTGACCATTAGCACTAACTCATTTCATTAATTGAATGAATTATGCACTATGGTTAAATAATATCTAAAGTAACCCCAAAACCCAAATCTAAAACCATAATCGAGTTCCTCATTGCTTAATTAGTCAACCATAAAAAATTGGGGTCATTTGGACATCAAATGCACCCCCCAATTAGACCCTAATAGATTTTATATGCTTTTACCCTAAACATTGGTCGATAAATTGATTTATTTCATTCATAGCCGGACCAAGGTGTTGGGCCAGGTTTATTTCCAATTTTCTTGCTCTGGGTAGTGGGACCTGGTCATCCCCTACCTCCTACTTTCTCGCTCACATGAGATAAGAAAAACTGGTATATTTCGTAGGCTGCTCTCGCACGCTGGGCTGATCCTTTCAATACGATTTCTTCGCCAAAGAACTCCATATGTCCTCATGAGCAAGCCGATCTCTTACTTAGACCCCAACGAACCCTAAGGCAAAAATTCCTATTTCAACCCCCAAGTAGCCATTGCAGCCACTTTCCGAAACCCCAACTCCAGTGCTCCACTTCGCATCTCCCACTCTAGAAATGGTCTCTGGCGCCCCTCTTACTTTCTCTTTGGTCAATTTCGTGTGTGGGTGTCTCAAAGATGCTTCCGGCATAGGTCACCTTCTCCGGTGAGGACGGCGAGCAACTACTAGAATTCTCCTCCTTAGTCAAATCCACAATGAGGTAACCATCTATGGACCCTTCTCTTTCATTCAGTGTAATTAGTTATCCCGGAATCGCTCTATGTGTCTGTGTCGACAAACTTGCCATTGTCCCCTATTTTTGGCCGCCGCCGGTGGGAGTTTCGACGCCTCCCGCTTGGGTTTTAGACTCCGAGACCCATCGTGGATTTTCTCATGATGTAAGTGATGTGTTGGGGTTCCCGCAGGGTGGCTAGGACCTCCTTTTTGTTCTGACGCCTACATCACTTGGTTCTATGAACGGCGGTGGTTCTCTACTGGTTTTCTTTGGTCTCACCGGTTGTTGGACTTCCGCGTGTCTGCTGCCTCGCACACCCCTTTATAGGGTGGAATCTTGCTGAGTCCCAGCATCACATCCCATTTCTCGCTGAGTTCCCCTTTACCACGGTCAGTACCTGGTCTTTCCTTGGTCATCGCCACCTGGGACTCATCTCGACCTGACTACATTAGGGCCAAAGCGATGGTCCTCTAGGTCCAGGGTGAAGAGTCATAGGAAGTGAGCTTTGTTCTCCTTTGTCTGGGGCCTTGGGATCAAAGGTTGTCACCTTGGTCTGAGCTCTATGGAGCAGCCATGGCACTGAACGCAGGGGTTTCAATCCCTGGGATGAAAGTCCAGTTCAGCCCATGGTGGCCAGTATATGAATGTTACGCCCATGAGGGCATATCAGTAATTTTCTCTTTCATGTGACTCTGTCGACCGAACTTAGGCCCCCTTTATTTTTCTATAGTCCATGTGATAGCGAACCCTTAATGATCCACATATTCATTTAGGGGTAAATTTGGTATTTGACAATTCAATTTAGTAATTAGCAGAAATGATTTAAACTTGTAAAATTCATAATGAATTACTGGTTTATCCAAATAATACATATAAATATGTTTTTGAAATCAGAAAAATATTCCTAATTTATTGGGATAGGTTTCATGCCTAGATTTGCAATCTACTGTAGGGTCAATTTCTAAGTAAAATATTTAATACATCTTATATTTATAGAGTGCGCACATATTATGACTAGGTTGAGACAACCCTGACCCTATGCTTAGGAGGTGTTACTAAACATCTAGGTCTGGTCATAAGGTATGTACATCCTCTATTTTATTTTGGGCATTATTTGACTAAAACCTAATTTCTTTTAATGAGGCATCTTTTGAACTTTTATTTCTCTTGAAAATCTAATATTCATGGAAATTTATAATTCTAGATATGAATCTCTTTTTCTATTGTGATTATTAATTTGATATGTTATATGAGTCTTTAGACCCCTCCTGCTTTGTGTCTTCTATTTGATATTAACTAAAATGATAGTCTTGCCACTCTATTATAGCTTGTTGCATGTTTGACTAGATTATCTAGAATAGCGGTAGTTATGTACAACCATACTTATATAGGGTGTGTGTATTCCACCCAGAGTGTGTGTTTCCACCCTTGTTTACTTTTAGGCCATGATCCTATGGTGTTATTGCCCTATTTTAGGTATATTTAGTCTACAACCTTATGCATGCAAATATTTGTTGTTATAATGTGAACCTGTGGTTGTTTGATATGGCAAGACACTTTTTACTATCATGCTTGTAATCTGAATTTAATATGCCTCATTTCTTTTGTTACTTTTCTCTTGAACATACCTAATTGCAAATAGCCCCCTTTTCTTGTGGGAACATATCTTTTTGCACTTTTAACCCTATATAATGCCCAAAGTGTTTTATATATGTACATACTCAGCCTTTGCTGACCTCTTTATTGTTTCCTATGTTCTGGGTGATGTTCCTTTCCACCCAGGTGAAGAGGAGCCTATGGTGGCCTTAGAGGAGGAGCCTACACTTGAGGACCCAAGGTTCGAGGAACCTAATCAGTAGTAGTTCGTGAAGTTTATGAGATGCCTAGGTTGCCCTCTGCGACCGATCCATTAGATTTAGTTTCATTTATTTTCCTTTTATGTCCATGTGGACCAGTTCTTAGAAATAATTGGATCATGTAATAGATTTATACTTTACATTTTGCTGCTTTTGCTTTATGCTCAACTTGCCATGTTATTTTGAGAACGAAATAGCTTCCTTTCTATCCATCTGTTATGTTCCAAGGTATGGGATTCTCTATAGTGGTCTCAAGATATTAGTGTTAGGGAGTGGTCCCCCTAGTGGGTCCCACTCCTTACAGATTCCTTCTTACTAATACATCTTCATGTTTCAGGTGGATTTGACTTGTCATATGCTATCACTGTCTTTCCAGAAGGTGCTCAAACTTTTGATGTAAAGTATTTCAACATTTGATCATATGAAAGTTTCTTAATACTTGCATCAAAATTATACTTCATTTATAATTTCCTTGAACACTTCAAGAGATTCATGGTTGTATTTCACCAAATAGAAACCCTATATCAACTGAGATTATCATTGAATATAATGAAGTATAAGCAACTACCCTAGCATTTATTCTATAAGATCTTCATACATCAAAATGTGTAAGTTCTAATAAAGTGCTTATCCTCCCACTACATCTAGTGAAGGGTACTTTGTCATATTGCTCATAATTAAGACTTGCATGTCTGTTTCTTGGTTCAATAACCCAAAAAGTCTAGATAAACATCAATATGGATTCTAGATATGCATTTCTTATATATGTGCTCTAGATGACAATGCTAAAGATTCTTTGAGTTATCAAATATAATCCTTTTGGTATTTACATTATTAACATTTATCTTTAGATCCTTTCATATAAAATTCAATAGATGTTTGGGGCATTGTCATAAAAGATCATATCTTTGAAATAGAAGCATTAACAGGTCTTTATTTATAATCATCCTTGTCATACAAGATGCATAAAATCAAATGTTTCTATTATTGGCATAATGAGATAGAAGTTCAACTAAATCTATTACATCTCAATGGACTAAGATAAATTCTAAATATGGATTGAAGTTGCAAAAACCCTTGCTTCTATAGTCCATCCTTGCCCTTCCATAAAGGCTTTACTTATTATCAAATCCTACACATAAACATATGTCATATCTATATCCGGTATCACATACCAGTGAAGAAGTAATTTAGAATTATCTTATAATGTACATCCCTCAACTAGAGATCTCTATCTCATCTTTCTTCTTCTTTAGTTCCTCCAACCAAAGGGGGCAATTCCTCTTCCAGTGTCCAACCTGGTGGTAGTGGTGACATTTTCCTCCCTTCTTTATTACTCCCTTTGCTTTGAGATATGAAGACTTAGGCTTCTATCTAGTTTTAGAACTCTTCTTAGCTTTGTGTTTGCCTTTAGACTTTCCCTTTATCTTGATGATCATCATCACAGACTTGGGCTTGTATTTCTTCATTTGTGTCTCAATTGTTCTCAACATGCCTAGTAACTCTTTCAACAGGTTGTCAAAGTCATTGATGTTGTAGTTCATGACAAACTGACTCTATGATTCTAGCAGAGACTATAGAATAATATCAGCGGCCAACTCTTGACCTGAGGGGAATCCAAGTCTAGATAGGTTGTCCACATACCCAATGAACTTGAGCACATGAGGACCTACTGGATCTCCTTCTGCCATGTTACATTTGAAAAATGCCTTTGGAGAAATCATATCTCTCTTGACTTTCCTGATCTTGGAAAATGTTCTTAAGACATGTAACCATCTCAATAACATCCATATTCTCATACTGCCTTTGCAACTCATAGTTCATGGAGCATAGTATCAGGCATTTGACATCAATGACATCTTTAGTATGCTTCTTGAAAGCATCCCTGTCAGCCTTAGGTGTAGGGGGAAGAGGTTTATTTGGCTCTGGTGTCTCCAAGACATAGAGATTGCGCTCATGTGTGATAACAAATCTTAGAGTCTTGAACCAGTTGTGGAAATTGTTCCCATTTATCTTGTCCTTCTCTTGGACCGATTATAGAGAAACGTTGTTTGTGTATTTCTATTTGATTCTACAAAAAAAATTTCAATTTTGTCAAAAACTCAATTTTGATTTGATTTTATTAAAATCTGATTATGTTTATTAGGTCTTTAGTTAACTATCACTCTCACTATTTTATTCAAATTGATAGACCTCACATATCAATTCATAAGATTGCAATGTACAATCTTCTAGTGAGCCAAGATACAAAATAATTAACCTATTACGTGGCAAACGCCAACATCCATAGTCAATCATTAAGGTAGAAAACATTTGGCAATTGCGTCTTATGCAATTTTTGGATAGATGATATGTATAACTCTTTGCCATGGTCATTTATATTCCTATGGTGCTTAATTTCATTAAGGTCACTTTGTTAAGCCTCAACCAAAAGATGACACAATAATAATGCACCCCGCTTGGCAGGCTCACACTATTACCATCAACTTCCATGAGATAGACAGTGCACCACCCTTGGAGTTTCCATGCTTACTTGAACAAGCTTTTCATGTGTGCTGCTACTGGAAAGCATCTAAGACTTCATATTTAATTTGAGAGAGTTTGAATATATACATATACTTTATCCACACTACTACAGAACATGCCTTTGGCGTCGGTTGTTTATGCCCTTTTAGCAACGGTTCTAAAGTGATGCCTATGTGGGCGCCGCTAAAGGTCGAACTCTTCAGCGTTAGTTTTATAACCGACGCCAAAAGGCTTCGTGCCACAGAAAATGCTCCAACAGGGCACCAATAGGCATCGGTGATTTATAGTAAGTCGACGCCAAAAGGCTTCACGCCACTAAAAGGGCGCCATCTAGGACACTTTCTGTGTCAGATTGCAACTAAAAATCTGACGCCATATTCCCAGACGCCACAGTCATGCTTCCCTGCACGACTGTGTTTAGTACTATAAGCGTCAGTTTTATACTACTAACCGACGCTATTTCCCGCCACAGCCGTGCTTTCCTGCACGGTCGGGTTGTTTGTCACATTAGGCGGCGGTTTTTATCCAATAACTGACGTTGTAAGCCTTTGATGACGGTTTTCTATAAATAACTGACGCCTATGTTTTAAATTTTTTTTTCTTATCAGTTTGCAGGCCTACTGTGGCTAGTCAGCAAGATGAGAACCTACAATTCAGTTTTGAACTGTAGGTTTACGACATCCATTGATATCAACCAACAAACAAGCCACAAACCTGTAAAATCAACAAATATACTTTTCAATTCTCACATTCACACATGTAGAAACATTCAAATACATGTAGAAACATTCAAATATGAATAAACATTCATAAATATCATTTACAAAATATCATTCAACATCGCTATCAGCACCAATTATATTTTTTAGTCCCCACTTCTTGTATGGCTCTTGCCCATTCTTCTCTTACTTCATTTAAGACTTCCATCATATATGGAGCATGTACATGTTTTAAGTGTTTACCTATAGTGTAGTCAGTTTTAAACACCTGTAAAGAGAATGATGTATATATATAAGTAATAATATAAAAATAAGATTGATATATTTCATACTAACTAATGAGACTATATATAATACCTCATGTATGGTATCGATGTCCAATGCGGCATATTGGATAATCATCTGCATAAATCACATCACATAATATGTGCATGCCCAATCGTTGTCTTGTGTAGCGCATTATAAATTAAAACATACAAAATATTAAAAAATACAACTAAGCACAGTTCACATAAATAATATATACATTGGAGTCAGGAACTTACTTTCACGTTCTCCCAAATTATTGGTTGATTCTTTTTCCTGGGGACCTTTCCTCCAGCCTTTTTGAATGCATCTAAACCCCTACATGTTAATGTAACACAGTAAATTGCATAATTAAATAGTAATGTAAAAATAGATGTTAACGGATATAAAAATGAAATATTTCTCACCAGAATAATACATTCTCATTACGTGTCCAATTTTAGTATTCAATGTACTCCCCGCAGGATCTAGATAATGAACTGTGAACGTCCCGGGGAGAATAACTAGTAACTCCCAATGCCTACCGCTAGAGGTAAAAAAGTTAAAAATTAATAACTCAAAATCCACAATAAAAATGTAATTTTCTTAAGTCCAAATTATAAGTAAAGTAAACTTACTTGACATTGAATGGAGCTATTATTATCGTCTTCTTTTGCTGACCGAAAATTGTAAAAGCATCTATATAGTATTGTTGAACACTATTAGGGTCTTTAGCTACCATACTAATCAATGATGGAATCAAAAATCCCACATGGTCAAATGCAAATTGTTTACATTGATTTTCGACTAAGTAGCTGCAAAACATGTATTACATATGCATTAATATATAAGAAACCAGATCACCAGATCTTACACAAGGTATATGGATGTATAAACAAGATCTCACCTTATCCATGTCTCTATCATTGATGTATTCAGCCAATCATATATAAACAACTCAATAATATCTTGTATAAATAAAGAGCTTTTGTATGATTGACCTGCATAATTCGCTTCTAAAGAAACAATTATAGGGCAATGTATATTATGTGCCCATAGCCAACATGCCATTCCCCTACAAGAAGGACCTAACGGGTATTTTAGGTCAGTTGGAACCCAACTTGGTAATGCAGGAAGTGGAGGTGGAGGCCTAGATGCTCCAGGTGTCTTCTTTTTAACCTGTATATATAATTTCAGATCAATTGACCTCATATATACACATTAACAATCTAAAGTAATGTAAATTTATCTTACAATTTCAATAGTGTAGACGACATATGCTTTGGGCCACAATATCACCCCGCCTTCTGTCTCAGCAAGTGTATCAATATCTGGGTGGGCATATGGCAATGTAGCTTCCCTCCAATCGGGGAATACACATATCAGTCTCACACGAACGTAGCCCTGTGGCATTGGAGTCCCGTGAAATGTTTCCCCAGGAAGGGACGGATAATCTTGCGCCTCTGCAACAACATAGTCTAGTATTCTTAAGCGGCATGGCTTCAACACCTACAAATTTACCTAAAGAATGTTATATATATATACATATCATCTTGAAAACATATTATCTTGAAAAGACTAGCTACAATGCCATAAACAATACTTACAACAGACGTGTTAGGCGGTGGGTCTACAGGATTACTCTCAGTCTGTGCATTAGGAAAAGAGTGGGTCGCCATATGCGGATTGGAAGCCTGAGATGCCTGCCACTACAACATTTCTTCCTTGACCTTCTTAGCAACTATATCCTCGACTCTTTTATTCTCCTATACATGGATAAAAGAAACATTAGCTTGTTATTATTGAATTCCCTTTTGCAGTAACATTCTAAAAAAAGAATAGGTTACCTCTTCTTGTGAAAGTCCCACTCTGGGTTTGTGTTGGGATGGCCCAAAGAATGCTTTGATTCCCACACCAGTGCCTGCACCCCTAACACGTCCAGGATGCTCTGGGTTACCTAGGGCAACTGTCAATTCATCCCTTGTGCCATGAGGGATGAACATGCCTTGTTTCGTCTACTTGTGCAGCTCCCGCTAATCACCATCAACAGAAATTGGTAAGTTATCACCACAAATAATCAATATTTAAATGATTGCTCTAGGAGTTGTATTTTACCATTTTCGCAGTCGCCTCAGCAGTTACGGGCTTCTTTATTTCACCCTTCTTATTTTGCCACCTAGCTATCCAGACATCATGGCGAGGCATGGGTGTGTCACATGTAGTAGAGGACTCCTGAGTAGTAGCAGACTCCACCTGTAGTCTTTGGCGAACGCTTGCATAGCCCTTTGGACCCATAGTGTGGTCATGCACATTCAGTGCACACCTTGCTTTTTGCGCCTCACTTAATACCTTGAATTCTTCAAAATTTCTTGAAGCAACAAATGTGTCCCAATCTTCTTTGTACAAGAAGTTCCATTGTTCAAGGGCTGACTTCTTCTTCTTATCACCATCTTTTATGTATTCTCTATTGAGATTTGTCCTATAGTTCCTTAGCATCTTTCCAGTGTGTTGCATCATGCTTTTATGATGCATCTTCTCATCCAATGCAAACAAATTCTGTAAAATAGAATTGCTATTAACTAGTATCCAAAAATAGAATTGCAAATAATAGAATTTGTAATCTACAAAATAGAATTGCAAATAAAAATAAATCACACATAAATCCTTCCATATCATGTCTTTCTTCTCCTGAGCAACTTTATGCCAATTATCATACTTAACACCACAATGGCTTCGAGTGACTACCCCAAGATAGTTTACAAAATTATTATGGTTCACTCCAATTGCAATTCCTCCATTATCAAACTCCACAACCAATCTGGATCCACTGCCACTTAGCGCTATTAACTTCTTCAATAGAGTGATGCTCCTTTTCTTGTTAAGTTTTTGGTGATGCGCATCAAGTTCCTCCAGTGCTTCAGTGGGTACATGTGCATCATCAACCTAAAATTTGAGAAAAATAAACACACTGAATTAGCCCAATATAGAAATATAGGACATATGACATAACTAGAAGATAATGAATTTTATAGAAATAGAGGATATATTTTTAGAACTTGTTGGCTAAATGGACATCTATAAATCCCTTTGTTTTGAGTATGACAAACATTTCATTCTTATTAATCTAACGAGCTACTTGAGTGTACAGGATGACAAAGCAACAAGGGAAAATCTACAAGCTTACATATTTATATTTTCATGCAATGTAATAACTGTTGTAAAAACTTGTACAAAAATATAATGTACAAGTACTTAGAATTGCATGTAAATCAAGCGTTAGATTTTCCCTAGCTAAACACCACAGTTAGACAAGTCATCCCATTCAAATAGGATAACTTTTGCACACTCACACACATAATTAGTGCCTAAATTGAAACCTTGAAACAGGATCAATCTCGGTCGACAAACTCCTCGACCGAGACACTCTCGGTCGACAATCTTCTCGACCGAGAAAGATCCAAAGTAGCCGTTAGACACAACAGACAAGTTAGTTGGTAGTTGGAGAAAGATGTTGCAAATCACTTGTTCCAGAGAGCCTGTCGGTCGACAAAAGTTCGACCGAGTAGGTATCTCGGTCGACCATTTGTCGACCGAGATGGTCTCTGACAGCAACTGCAGAATTAATTAATTAGTCATTGATTAAAGCAACAACTTTGTACTAACGGCTAGTTAAGCACTTAGAAACCCCTAGAAGTTGTCTAGAACTTCCTTAAGCATCCTTAGGCCATTCCTATAAATAGGACAAGCCATAGGACACCTAAACTCACTTGTTTACACTTGCTACACTTGAGAAACCTTTGAGCATACTTTGTGCAATCTGTTTGTGAGCAATTTGAGCATTGTGACAATTGGCCATTCCATTCCTTAGCTCATAATTCGTGTCCTATAGGCTAGTACTCCTACCCACTGCAATCACAAGTTCACATACTTGGTTAGGAGATCTATACGCTTGATATAGGCAAATCAAGCCTTGGGCTATAAAGGATAAGTTGTAATTTCTATTTTCTTTCTTGTTACCTATCATTGTTTGTACTCTCCTTGCTACTCCTAGGTTGGAGGTTGCGGATTGGAGAGGGTGAAGATCTTCTTGGCGAAGAAGGAGACTTTGAGCTACTTCAGAAGGCTGGTGCAACGGGAGGTTACTTCTAGAGAGGAAGGCTACTTCAAGGGGGAGCTTGGAGTTACTTCATAGAAGGCTACCTCAAAGTTGGTGCACCTACTTCAGGGTGAAGGCTGCTCAAAGGGTGTAAAGGAAAGTATTGTATTTTGTATAAATCCTCGAGAGGTAATAAAATAAATACTTTCAAATCCCGGTTGGGTAAGCAACCGGGTAGTGGACTGACAACTATAGTATTTGCTATAGTTGGAACCACTCTAAACACCTGTCTCTTTCTTCTAACTTCAATTGTGGTTGTTTGAATTCAATAAATTGTTAAAATAATTCAAAAACTCTATTCACCCCCCCTCTAGTAGTTTTTCAATTGGTATCAGAGCAAGGCTTCAAGGAACCCTAACAAGGTCTTGAAGAAATGGGTGACGGAGTACTCAACAACCTCAACATTGAAGGGACACTTGTTGCTAGGCCCCCAGTGTTGGATGGAACAAACTACCAATATTGGAAGAGAAGGATGCAATTCTACTTCCAAGGCATCAACTGGGATTTATGGAGAATGGTGTATACTCCATATGTGCTTCCTCAAAATGAATTTGCGGAATGGGATGCAAACACGGTAAAGCTGGCCCAAATGAATGCAAGAGCTGTAAGCATTTTATATTGTTCTATTTCGGTAGGAGAATTTAATAGAATATCTAATTGTGATACAACATATGATATTTGGCATAGACTGTCCATAACCTATGAAGGTACAGTCCAAGTCAAAAATTCCAAGATTAGCATGTTTAAACAAAAATTTGAACACTTTCGTATGGATACTAATGAATCAATTAGTGAAATGTTTGCAAAATTATCTACTATTGTTAATGGTTTAAGTGCTTTAGGAAAACCTATTCCTGAAGAAGATCAGGTATCAAAGATCCTTCGTTCACTTCCTCTAAAATATAAGCCAAAGGTGACAGCCATTGAAGAAGCAAACGACCTCACTCAACTGAAAATGGAGCAACTTATTGGCAACTTAGAAGCTCATGAAGCAACTCTAGAAGAGGAAGAAAGAAGAGCACGTGAACTTCAGCAAGGAAAAAAGAAGGATGTGGCTCTAAAAGCTTCAAAAGCTGTCACACAAGAAAGTGAGGAGTCAAGTGAAGAAGAGGGAGAAGAAGCCTTGATAGTAAATGGTAAGAAATACAAAAGATTTAAATCTAACAAAATTTCCAGCTCTTCTTCTACCCCTCCTAGGTGCTTTGAATGTGGAAAGAAAGGGCATTTCAAGAATGAATGTCCTAAAGCAAAGAAAGGAAAGAAAAGCTCACACAAGAAGAAGGGAGAAAAAGCCTATAAAGCTGCATGGGACGAATCAAGTGACAGTGAAAGCGGAGAAGAAACCGTGGATTGTCTAATGGCAAGAGAAGATGATGAAAACTCTCAAGAGGTAAGCCTACTTGATCTTTTTAAAGAAGAGTTAGTCACTAGTCTACAAGAAATTCATGACAAGTATGTTGATGTCAAGAAGAAACTAAAGAAGGTTATAAAATCAAATGATGAGCAAATTGCTAAATTAGATAATCTTTCTTCTGAAAAGAATAACATTGATCTTGAGAATTTATCTTTAAAAACATCTTTAGATGATTGCACTAGAAAGCTACTCACTCTAGAAACAAATGTTGATCTCCTTTCTAAAGAAAAGACTGACTTGTTAGCTAAACTAAAAGATTTTTAGACTCAACCTATTTTGTGTAACCATATAGACTATGATAATGTTATAAAAGAAAGAGATTCATTGCTATCTGATTTAGAACAAGCAAGAAAAGATTTACACAAGAAAATGAATGATATTGCTCAGCTGCAAAGAGAACTTCATGAGTTAAGAAGAAAAGATATACTTGATAACATTCTAAACATTGGTACTGTTTTCAACGGAAGAAAAGGTTTGGGATATGCTCCAAAGAAAAATCAACCTAAAAGAACTCAAACTAGGTTTGTACCCAAGAACACAATGGCTAGAAAGAGAAATGAAGTTGACTCTATTACCTGCCATTTTTGTTTACGTCTTGGACACTATTCCTTTTCATGCCCTTATAAAACAAAGGATTCCGAATTAGTTTGGGTCCCAAAACCTCAAACTTAGTAGAGTCAAATAGAATTTAGTTGAGATATGACCAAAAAGCTCCATCTTGCTATTTATATTGTCTTATCTCAACTAAACGAAAGATTTTATGCTCATTGGTAATTTTCTGCATTATTGTACTAAAACAGAAACTTAGTCGGTCGAAGTATTGTCGACCGAACCATTAATCGGTCAAAGTATTGTCGACCGACCGAATGTCTGTAACATATCAAAATTTACAGCAATTATTTCGGTCGAAAATTGTTCAACTGAGCTACACTTCTGTGTTTTCTGGTTTTGTATTACAGTAATCTTCTCGATCGACAAATTGTCGACCGAGACATATGTCGGTCGAACAATTGTCGACCGACTGGACTTCTGATTCAGAACTTTTATACAAATCTGTATTTAAATGATTCTAACCATATCGGACCATCACATGGGTACCAAAATCTACATTTTAATGCAGGAATGGGTGGTTGACAGTGGATGTTCCAAACATATGACCGGAAACAAGGATGCATTCCAAACCTTTGAAAAAAAGAAAAATGGAACAGTCACTTTTGGAGACAATGGTAAGGGCAAAATCGTTGGAATAGGTAATGTTGGTACAAACCTCGAAATTAAGAATGTTCTACTTGTTGATGGTTTGCACCATAACTTGATAAGTGTTAGCCAATTATGTGATAGTGGTTATGATGTGTTATTTAACAAAACCTGCTGCAAGTTATTAATAGAAAATACTACAAATGTTGTTTATGAAGGAAATAGAGTTGGAAATCTTTATATTCTTAAACCTAACTCTATGAAATCAGTAGTGGGAAAATGCTTGCTTGCAAATGACAATACCTTACAAATATGGCATAAAAAGCTAGGACATGCTAGTTCACATGTTATCAAAAAGTTAGTAAAATATGATCTTGTTCGTGGATTGCCTACTTTATCTTTTGATCAAGTTGAAAACTGTGAACCATGCACAATGGGAAAGCAAACCAAAACATCTTTTAAATCAAAACATGTACTTAGCACCAGTAGATCATTAGAATTAATTCATATGGATTTATTTGGACCAATGAGGACACAATCAATCGGTGGTAAGAGATACTGTTTTGTTATTGTTGATGATTATAGTAGATATACATGGGTACATTTTATTGCAACTAAAGATGATACTATTCATGTTTTTATGCAATTTTGTTCCAAGATTGAAAATCTCTTACAAAATAAAATATGTACCATTAGAAGTGATCATGGTGGGGAATTTGAAAATCATACATTTGAAGAGTTTTGTACATCTCAAGGATACACTCATAATTTTTCTGCTCCACGCACCCCACAGCAAAATGGTATAGTTAAAAGGAAAAATCGATCACTACAAGAAATGGCTAGAACTATGATGCTTGAACATAACACACCCAAAACCTTTTGGGCTGAAGCTGTAAACACTGCATGCTATGTGCTAAATAGAGTAACTGTTCACTCTCATTTAAAGAAAACTCCATATGAACTAATACATTCTAAGAAACCTAGAGTTGACTATTTTCATACCTTTGGCTCCACATGCTATATCTTAAATACCAAAGATGATAGAGATAAGTTTGACTCAAAATCACACAAAGCATTCTTTTTGGGATATTCCACTTCTTGCAAAGCTTTTAGAGTATATAACACTATATCTAGAAAAGTTGAGGAATCTATTCATGTTTCTTTTCATGAAGAATCCAAATCTGAAAATCTAGAAATCATAGATCTCACTAATCAATTCAAAAATTTAAACATACCAAACGATAGTGAGAAAGGTGCTACAAATAATCACCAAGCTGAACCACAACCTACACCTAGACTTATTAAAGATCATCCTCAAGAATTAATTATTGGAGATCCTAAAGATAAAGTCAAAACTCGTTCTTCCTTTAAAGATGTTGCAAACATGGCTTTTGTTTCTATCATTGAACCTAAAAAGATATCTGAAGCTCTTAAAGATGACTATTGGATATTAGCCATGCAAGAAGAATTGAATCAATTCACTAAAAATGATGTATGGGATTTAGTTCCTAAACCACAAGATAAAACCATAATAGGAACTAAATGGGTTTTTAGGAACAAGCTAAATGAGTCAGGAGAATTAATAAGGAATAAAGCTCGGTTAGTAGCACAAGGATATAATCAACAAGAAGGAATAGATTTTGATGAAACATATGCACCCGTAGCTAGACTTGAAGCCATTAGAATGTTATTAGCTATTGCTGCCCATAAAAACATCAAACTCTATCAAATGGATGTCAAAAGTTCTTTTCTAAATGGCATCATTCAAGAAGAAGTTTATGTTGCCCAACCACCTGGTTTTGAAATTCCAGAAAAAGGTGACTATGTTTATAAACTTAAGAAAGCACTTTATGGTTTAAAACAAGCACCTAGAAATTGGTATGAAAGGCTCAAGACATATCTTTTTGATAATGGTTTTTCTATTGGAAATTCAGATTCTACTTTATTTTTCAAAACATATACATCTGATTTCCTAGTTGTGCAAATATATGTTGATGACATTATTTTTGGAGCTTCTAATGATTCATTATGCACACAATTTAGTGATATTATGCAAAAAGAATTTGAAATGAGCCTCATGGGTGAACTAACTTTCTTTCTTGGTTTTCAAATTAAGCAAACACCTGCCGGAATATTCATAAGCCAAGAAAAATATACTAAAGAACTCTTAAAACGTTTTGGGATGGATCAATGCAAACATGCTACTACTCCTATGGCTACTTCTATCAAAATTGATAAGGATGAAAATGGGGAACCTATTGATGATTCCTTATATAGAGCCATGATTGGTAGCTTGCTTTACTTAACGGCTTCTAGACCGGACATTATGTTTTCCGTTGGTCTTTGTGCTCGATTTCCATCACAACCTATGCATTCTCATTTTCTAGCAGTTAAATGAATTCTTCGTTACCTAGCCGGCACTACTTGCTTTGGTTTATGGTATCCAAAAGGACAATCCTTGGATATCAAAGCTTATACTGATGCGGATTATGGTGGTTGTCGACTTGATCGCAAGAGTACTAGTGGTGGCTGTTTCTTATTAGGGAGAGCTTTAGTATCTTGGTTTAGCAAGAAACAAAATACGGTTGCCCTATCTACAACTGAAGCTGAATATATGGCAGCCGGGTCTTGTTGTGCTCAAGTGCTTTATATGCAACAAGTGTTAAGCGATTGTGGTTTTCATCTTTCATCTACGCCTATTTTTTGTGACAACACGAGCGCCATAAACTTAGCACACAATCCTATTTTACACAACCGAGCTAAACATATTGAAATCCGTCATCACTTTTTAAGGGATCACATCTCCAAAAATCATGTTTCCCTTCATCATGTTGATACAGAAGATCAATTGGCTGATATTTTTACAAAACCGCTTCCACTAGATCAATTTAACAAAATTAGGAAGCAATTGCTTATCACTCCTTTGGAAGATGTTTTCTTTGATATTTGTGCTACTTAAACAAAAACTCTTATTTCAAATCATGATACTTTGGCTTTTAAATGGACATCTTTTTCATTAGATTTGATGGGATATCTAATTAAGGGAGAGTTTTTATTCTTAACGGTTATCTTTTTGAAATGAAAAAGGGGGAGAGATAAATATAAAACTAAAACTTAGTAATTATGTAAAACTCAATTAATGAGTTTCATAAATAAACTCTTGGCTTTACATTGAAAGTTGCTATATTCCCAAATGATCTGGATTTTATGTTCCATAATTCATGGGGAATAATAAGCACACATTTTATACACAAGAGAAAAAGCTACAAAAGGTAATCTAAAGGTATGAAACTCATATGTTTTATATTTCCTTTATTTATATTTTGGAAATGTTTGTCATCTTCAAAAAGGGGGAGATTGTTGGCTAAATGGACATCTATAAATCCCTTTGTTTTGAGTATGACAAACATTTCATTATTATTAATCTAACGAGCTACTTGAGTGTGCAGGATGACAAAGCAACAAGGGAAAATCTACAAGCTTACATATTTATATTTTCATGCAATGTAATAACTATTGTAAAAACTTGTACAAAAATATAATGTACAAGTACTTAGAATTGCATGTAAATCAAGCGTTAGATTTTCCCTAGCTAAACACCACAGTTAGACAAGTCATCCCATTCAAATAGGATTACTTTTGCACACTCACACACATAATTAGTGCCTAAATTGAAACCTTGAAACAGGATCAATCTCGGTCGACAAACTCCTCGACCGAGACACTCTCGGTCGACAATCTTCTCGACCGAGAAAGATCCAAAGTAGCCGTTAGACACAACAGACAAGTTAGTTGGCAGTTGGAGAAAGATGTTGCAAATCACTTGTTCTAGAGAGCCTGTCGGTCGACAAAAGTTCGACCGAGTAGGTGTCTCGGTCGACCATTTGTCGACCGAGATGGTCTCTGACAGCAACTGCAGAATTAATTAATTAGCCATTGATTAAAGCAACAACTTTGTACCTAACGGCTAGTTAAGCACTTAGAAACCCCTAGAAGTTGTCTAGAACGTCCTTAAGCATCCTTAGGCCATTCCTATAATTAGGACAAGCCATAGGACACCTAAACTCACTTGTTTACACTTGCTACACTTGAGAAACCTTTGAGCATACTTTGTGCAATCTGTTTGTGAGCAATTTGAGCATTGTGACAATTGGCCATTCCATTCCTTAGCTCATAATTTGTGTCCTATAGGCTAGTATCTCCTACCCACTGCAATCACAAGTTCACATACTTGGTTAGGAGATCTATACGCTTGATATAGGCAAATCAAGCCTTGGGCTATAAAGGATAAGTTGTAATTTCTATTTTCTTTCTTGTTCCCTATCATTGTTTGTACTCTCCTTGCTACTCCTAGGTTGGAGGTTGCGGATTGGAGAGGGTGAAGATCTTCTTGGCGAAGAAGGAGACTTTGAGCTACTTCAGAAGGCTGGTGCAACGGGAGGTTACTTCTAGAGAGGAAGGCTACTTCAAGGGGGAGCTTGGAGTTACTTCATAGAAGGCTACCTCAAAGTTGGTGCACCTACTTCAGGGTGAAGGCTGCTCAAAGGGTGTAAAGGAAAGTATTGTATTTTGTATAAATCCTCGAGAGGTAATAAAATAAATACTTTCAAATCCCGGTTGGGTAAGCAACCGGGTAGTGGAATGATAACTATAGTATTTGCTATAGTTGGAACCACTCTAAACACCTGTCTCTTTCTTCTAACTTCAATTGTGGTTGTTTGAATTCAATAAATTGTTAAAATAATTCAAAAACTCTATTCACCCCCCCTCTAGTAGTTTTTCAGAACTTACATTGGTATCCTCACCATGCTCATCATGGATAGCATGCTCATCATGGACTTCATGCTCATCATGGACATCATGCTCATCATGGTCAGCCATCTGAAAATGTCATTAAAAAGGCAAACATTTAGCATTTGTATTAACTAGAAGATAATGAAACATCAAATCTAAAAATGATATTGTTATTAAAAAAGAAAACATTTAGCTTCAATAAAAAAATATAAACATGCATGCCTCAAAAATTGTGATCTTTTATCAGTTAACAATCCTTCATTGTGATCTCCGCACACATATAAGTCATCATTAGCTTCAATATTTTGTGGATTTGGAAACCCAACTGAGAATGGACTGGAGTTATCATACTTATCATAGTACACTTCTTCATCTATAGGATCTTCAATGAACTGTCTTTTACCATGAAGAACAAACGACCATTTATCATTTGCAGGCTCATTGATATAGAATACTTGTTTCGCCCGTGATGCCAATATGAATGGTTCACCCTTCTCGCCAATCTTTTCAAAGTTCACTAAAGTGAAACTCAATTCATCCACTATAACTCCTTTGGTGTTATCAACCCAATTACATTTAAAGAGCGGAATTATGAAATTTATGTAATCAAACTCCCATATGTCTTCAATGACACCGTAATATGACATTTTAGCATCACGTGGACTCTTATCCTTAGCACTTGCAAAATACATAGTCGACGCTTGAAGAGTGACCCCACTATTTTGGATGACACTCTTATCATCTTGGCGCTTTGTGTAATATGTGAACCCATTAATGTCAAACCCTTCATAAGACATAACATCCAGTTTCGTTTAAAGGTGAGGCATTTGATAGTTTCTGTAATATCATTTGGTGTTTGAGATAGTTGATGTAAGACTTTATGTTCAAACCACTTAGTAAAAGTCTTGTTATGCTCTCTAGCAAGCCACATTGAACTTGCTTGAGGATGTTGTCTCTTGATGAAATTGGTATGTTCCTTGATATAAACACTCACTTCATCCATGTTGTGTAAAATATACAAGTGACCTTGTTCCAACTACTCACGACTGATTACTCTCACCCGTGATCCCAAAATTCCTTTGCCCTCCTCAATATTCTTGTCATTAATAGGAGTGTTATTACCACTCAGAAAGTCATTGCAAAAATCCATAACCTCTCTCGCCACATAACCTTCAATAATACTCCCTTCAGGCCGACAACGGTTTCGAACATTACCTTTAAAAATGCTCATGTATCATTCAAAGGGATACATCCAATGCAAGAAAATTGGTCCCAAAATTTTCACTTCCCTAGACAAATGGACAACAAGATGTACCATAATATCAAATAACGAAGGAGGGAAATACATCTCAAGCTGACATTGGATAACAACCACTTCTCTTTGCAAAATATCGAGAGTATTAGGGTCAATAACTTTGTTGCATAGACTGTTGAAAAAGAAACAAAGTCTGGTGATTGCAAACCTTACATGCTTTAGAAATATAGATCGAATTGCCATGGGTAATATTTGTTGCATTAGAGTGTGAAAATCATGAGATTTAAGACCTATCAACTTCAAATCTTTCATTGATACCAATCTACGGATGTTGGATGAGTAACCCTGTGGCACCTTAACATTTACCAAGCATTCACATAAAGTTTTCTTCTCCTTTCTAGACAATGTGTAACAAGCAGGAGGTAAGTATGTTCTTTTATTACCCATTTCACGTAATTCTGTTAATTTTGACCTTAGTCCCATTTCACGTACATCCAGTCTGGATTTTATCCCATCTTTAGTCTTACCTGGTATATTTAACAGAGTACCAATGACGCTATCACAAACATTTTTTTCAACATGCATTACATCGATACAATGCCTGACTGTCAAAGAACTCCAATAAGGAAGATCCCAAAATATTGACTTCTTCTTGAATGAAGAATTGTCACTCCGTGTGGCCATACTACATTGTTATTTCTTACCAAATTCATTGACAATGTCTTTTACTCTTTCATAAACAACATCCCCTGGTATAGGTTTAGGTGCACTCCGTTCATCATTCCATCCATTGAATGCTTTGCGCTTCCTATGATATGGATGGAATTTCGAAAGAAACCTTCAATGACCAAGATATGCAGTCTTTCCGCCATGTTTTAGTCTTATTGAATTAGTGTTTTCTTCACATATAGGACACGCTTTAGCTCCTTTGACACTATATCTAGACAAATTTCCGTATGCTGGAAAGTCATTAATAGTGCAAAACGACATAGCATGCAAATGAAATGTCTCTCTTCCTGAAGCATCATAGGTCATCACACCTTCAGCCCAAAGTTTCTTTAAGTCATCAATCAGAGGTTCAAGATAAACATCGATATCATTTCCGGGTTGTTTAGGGCCCGATATCAACAACGACAACATAATGTACTTATTTTTCATACACAGTCAGGGAAGAAGATTGTATATAACAAGCATGACTGGCCAAGTGCTATGTCGGCTGCTCAATGTCCCGTACAGATTCATCCCATCTATACAAAGCCTAAGTCTTAGATTCCTATCTTCTTCAAAAAAATTGGGGTACAATAGATCAATCTTCTTCCACTGTGGGGAATCAGACGCATGTCGTAGGATCCCATCATTATTTTTCTTAACATCTGCATGCCACCTCAAATTCTTCGCATCTTTTGGATTTGCAAACAAGCATTGAAACTATGATATTTTAGGTAGATACCACATCACCTTGGTAGGAGAACCAATTTTGGACTCCCCCGAAGTCATCAATTTATACCGTGACGCACAACATTTTGGACAATCTTTCAAATCCACATAGTCCTTTTGAAATAATACACAATCATTCGGGCATGCGTGTATCTTCATGGCCTCCATTCCCATTGGGAACAACAATTTCTTTACCCGGTATGTTGAGATTGGCAGCTCGTTTCCTTTAGGAAGCATTTCTTTCAACAAAGTCAACAATGAAGTGAAGCTTTTGTGGCTCCATCTATTGTTAGCTTTCAACTTATACAATCTCAACACAAAACTAAGCTTCATAAACTTAGCACAACCTATGTATAATGGTATCTCAGCATCATGCACAATGTTTCTAAAGATAGGAGGTGGATCAGTGTGCTCTACCCTACAACTATCCAGCATCGCATCAACGATGTCTATTGGAACTGGTTCGTTCACATCTACGTCATCGAAGGTAATTTCTTCTTCCACCCAAGCACTGCTATTGACATCCACTGGTTTTGAGTTTGAAATCTCTCCATGCCAGTGCCATTCTGTATAGCCTTGTACAATCCCGTTGCACATGACATGAATTTTGATTTCGTCACCAGTGCTGACTTTCAAGTTGTTACCGCAATGCCTACATGGACAGTAGAACCTATCTCCAGGTTCTTTCCTATGTTCTTCGGCAAATTTAATAAACTGCTCAAGACTAGATATAAACTCTGGGGTGCAGCAGTTGCGAATGGACATCCATGATCTATCCATTCTATGATCAAAGAGAATACAAGTTTATATTAGGACAAGATTAAGGTCTTGGATGGGTTTCTAGGCCAACGAACACATGTGATGTCATTCTTATATATAATAAATGTGTACCAACTATCCCATCCTTGAACACCTAATCTCACTAGTAAGTGTATAATGTGTATTGGGTTTTGAAGAAAGTTTCGGCAGCATTTCCCCGTTGTTCTCTAAGTACATATGTACTTAGAGAACAAACGGGGAAATGCTACCAAAATTTTCTCGAAAACCCAATACACATTATACACTTACATCCTAAGTGAGATTAGATATTCAAGAACAGTCCCAAACTGGGGACTATCCAAGATTTACTCCTAATGAGTAAATCTTGGACGGGTTTCTAGGCCAACAAACACAATAATAAATATGTACATGTTAGGGTTTCATCACAATTGATGTTAGGGTTTCATCAATGTTAGGGTTTAATCAAATCAAATTAGGATGCTAGAATGGACAAGTTTAAATCTTATTTCAACATGCATCAAAATTTACTAAATTAGGTCAAGCATTAGGATTGGAAGCACAAATATATGCAAGCAAAAGATTTGTTTGTATACTAGGATTTACATAAAGAATTACATAAAGATTTGTTCATATCCTTACCAATAGCAAGCACGGCTATGGGTATGTTGGCCTACCATGACCGTGCTGAGGAGCTAGGGAGAAGGAAGAAAAGAGGCTAGGGCTACCTGGAGCTAGCGTGGAGAAGAGTGGTGGCGGCGGTGTGAGAGCAACAAGCAGAGAAGGAGGTGGCGAGCGGCGAGTAGAACGGCGGCGAGCAGAACAACACCCAGAGAAGAGCAGAGTAGTGAGCAGTAGTGGTGGCAAATAGTGGCAGCAGGAGAAAGAGGACGCGACAGCGGTGGCGGCGAGTAGAGGTGCACCAACAGCAGTGGCGGCGAGCAACAGCGGGGGTCGTTGGGCAATTTTAGGCGAGCGGCGAGCATCAAAGAAAATTATCGCGATGAAATAGAAGAAAGGGGAAGACTCGGGTGATATGGGTCTATTAAGTTTATCAACGACGTTAGTTATCTACAAAACTGACACCTTTTTCTCTTAAGTGTGGGTTGATAGTAAAAACCTGACGTCCAATTAGACAATCTTTGCCCTAAATTATTTGGCGGGAACCATTATCAGCATCGGTTATCAAAGGATAACCGAAACCGAAATTGGAACTTTTCGCGCAAATTTTCATCTTATATAGGCGTCAGTTAGTAGTTAAAAACCCAACACTGTATGTGACACTTTGGGGCCAATTTTTTTCGCTCGAAAATTGGATTTCAAGGGCGATTTTAGGCGTCGGTTTGTTTTTACCCACCCAACGCTGAATACAAAGTGATACCCACGTCTGGCTGGTCTTCAAATATAGATGTCGGATTTCCTAAATAACCAACGTGGAATGTTACAGTCATCGATGTTTTTAAATAACTGGCGCCCAGAAAAGCGACATTGAATGTTGTTTCTGTAATAGTGCCAATCACCATGTATATATAGTACATATCGTATACATGCTATTCCCACAACGTAAACATGCAATAAAAAAAGTGATGGTTATGACCATTATAATGTAATTCCTTGGAGCCACAAGGCATTACTACAACATAGGTCTATATCTCATGCAGAAACATGTTGGTCATGTAAATATGTTCTAGCCAATCCAGGTTAATCAAATCAAAACTTGTACCAGTCGTCTCACCTCTTGGTTGGTCGGTTGGTTGTCTGAAACGATCTTTTGGCCTCCTATCCAACTGATGTCATCAGTTGGGTCCACTAGCTGGTCAGTTTTCTCCTCCTGCGGTCTGCCTTCCTCAATCCTCTAGCTAGTCGGCTAACTAGACATTGATCGTCGTCGTAGTCATTGGAAGAAAAGAAACTATCCTATTGTTATTACATTGTAAAGAGAAACCTAGAGTTACATTCGATGGGAGAAAAGATAGGAATGAATTACACTTTTATTTGGAAGAAGAAGGTAGAGGCTCAGTATGCAAATTGAGATGCAATAGGAATAAACCATCTAACCACACACAAATGTAAAAGGGTTTTTTAACGATAACTATGCTACACATCCACCATCAAAACTCACTTTTAGGGTGACATGTGTAAATTTGACATTATATATATATATATATATATATATATATATATATATATATATATATATATATATATATATATATATATATATATATATATATATATATATATATATATATATATATGGATAGTGATCCAGTGAAAAACATCCTACAGTGAGAGCATGAGAGACATTTGAATAAATACAAATTTGGAGCTATTTTTAAAAATCGAACCATATAGATGGAAAAGGCATCATTTCACTTTCCTTCTCACAAAAAATAATTGCAATTATACATTATTTACATGGCCATATGTACAACATACACTTTTTGCATCCAATGGTTAGCCTGAAATTCAATATAGAGAGTCGAAAAATATTTTGTTGTTGTGAATGATCTACAAATAGGATGGTTATAAAATTTTGTAGGAAGGTAAATATTAATATATACTTGTAATCTATATGGTTGGATTATGAAAAATTGATCTATGTGGAGAGTTATCAAAATGCCTCTCATGCCCTCACAAGATATGTTTCTCACTAGATCGCTGCCCATATATATATATATATATATATATTAGTTTGGATTATATGTGATCTTTGATCGGATATACAGATTATCAATTTAAGTATTTGCATCATATGGAATAAATAAATGATAGAAAACTAAAAATCCAATCATATCGATTATCCCAAAACATAGTAAATTGATGTGCCTCTAATACAAATTTTGGGAAATATGGGCACAGAGTAGGTAGTGGAAACAAAAATCTATCTATCCATGTTCCCCAGAATGACAAGAGGCATCAACAATTATTTAATGAGAATGATGGTTTAATGAGTTCATACCTGGTCCTAGAGAAAGACCAATGACTATGACTCATTGCAGTAGTGTATCACTCCTAGTTGCACTGGGACTCACTTGTAGTAGCTCCTAGTTTCTACCATGCACATCAAATTGAGACGGTGTCTAAGACACCTCCTCTATAGACTATAGGTTGACTTTGCTTCCTAGCGAAGGGTAAACAACACCTCACCTCTATGGAAGTCCATAAAAAGTGCCTAGAACTCTTGTTGTCCTACTAGAATTGAAAAGAAGGTGTTGTCCTTCCCATTGGTTTACTAGTCATCAACTTGCTCTTGGAGAATTGTTCTCCCTTCCCATCCCTCCCTTCAGTGTGTAGAACTTGGTCCAATTATCTTAGTTACCACAATCAGAGAAGACAAGCAATTGTTAGAGGGAATTGATGTGTCTGAAGCCCCCAGTACCCCTCTATTTACAAGAGGGGTTAGGGTCAGGGTTCCCAGTTTGTGTGGGAGTGGAAGGGACCGGAAGGTCATGAATTTCTACAACCTACAAGTGAAAAATTGGTTAGTTCACAAGCGAGCCAATCAATTCACATGCAAATGGATCAGTTCATTACATGAACATGATGTTTCTCCATGCTTCTCAATAACATATGAATTGGCAATTCGAATCCAATTAATGCATAACATGGCGTCAATACTAATCATTAATACAATCAAATTTCTCCACAAAGTAGGTGTCTCGCCCTTGCGAGCCGGTCATCTCACGACATATCGATTGGTTGGTGACTCGAGCCAATTGGTTCACTATGTGAACCAGTCAGTTCGGTCCCCAGTTTAGGAAAAACTCATTCAATTCAATTTCTAATCAACTTGACACTCAAACCGGCCGATTAAACACTTGATCTAGTTGGTTCAAAGTTTAATTAGTTGATTTGTGCTTGAATTGAATACCTAAACACTTTAGTAATCAATTCGATTATCATTCATGATTAAACTCCTCTTCTAGGTGAATTCCTATGTGTCTGACCCTATGGGTCCCATATCACGTTGCAGTGAATGTCCACAACTAGTGTATGACATCACAAGCAAAGAGCATTTCCTAGTCACATATCAGTACTACCCAAGTAAATGGAAAGTTGGAGAACAACTTCAACCTACAATCTGTGTAAGGTGTTATAGTGATTGTCAAATTCCTTTATCACTAATATCTGGAATGTCATGTTCAGTCCATGTTCCTTGATCTAAGAGTAGACTGTCTGAGATATATGTGACCTCAGTATCATATATTTATCCACATGTGCATGTGCATGCTTTTCTCAGTCTTGCTTATCAAGTGGCCTGGATACATACTCTAGTAGGACAGTCAAATCCCATCTACATCACTCATAGTCATCCCCATGTGTCACAATGCACCCAATCATCACCTTTATGTCAACCCCTTATTCAGAATCACAATGGACGATGTCAAAGTACACCAAATTACATGTGATAAATGTAGTGACTTCAGATCTATGAACCACAATCACCATATTCACTATGAGAGACTACTATGACCACCTAGCATGGTTTCCATGTGCCACTCTCAAGGTGGGTCTGTCTGATACAACTTTCTCTTACAAGTATATGTGTTCTTAGTTTAATATCACATATCATGACTGATGAAATTATGTCATCAACCAACACCCACTCCAATCTTTAATTATACTATTGGCTATTTTCATTTCATAGTAACATATGTCCAGAAACATAATAAGAATGTACATAGTCTTAACATCCATATGTTCTTATTCTTCAAGTCACTTAATTATAGACATACATCATTTAGTAATTCTCATTTTCCAGACATTCATTATGTTTCCTCATTATCTCGTAACTGAGTGAAACATTATGAATTGGAAGCTTGCCCTTTTATATTATTAATTAAATCTTTTATATGATATGCCATCACAATGATCATATGATTGGCTCTCCGGGTATACATACCAACACCTTATGCATATAATTGGGATGAATAATTCCTTTTATCTCATCGCCCTACTTTTGTTAGTGTGATTGAAGTTCCAGGAAGGTTAGTCACATCATCATCTCCCATGGTCAAACAAACCATCATGATTCTTGGATTTCCAAAGTTGTCTAGTTTAGTGAATTCGACTACATCACATATTTGTGTGCCCACTATATAATCACCTCCATTCATACCATGTCAGGTTTTGATAGGACCCAGCCCAACAAACCTCACAGTACACCTCTAATTTGCATATCTGGATTGTATAATGCACATAAAAATAAGGATGCACCTTCCTATCCTCCATTTGGGTTAATGAAGATATTCAAACTATAGAATCTACTATTGACAGTGTTGAGGATTATCTTCACAATCACTCTTCTGATATGATTGACAAATGAAAAAACAAAGTTACTATATACATGGGAAAGTATTATACTTTAGATGAAACAACAACACATGAAACAATCCCTACAACAACAATCAAGAGCCTTGCCAAACCAATCAAGATACCTGGTCTATTCAAGCTAAGAAAAGTACCACCCATACCAGAACTCCTTTGCTCGCACATCACTAAACATGATAACATTCTTGTCCTTTTACTAAATAGTGAGATGAGCAAGCCTACAACATCATTTAACTTACTTGAACAGTTGAAGAGAACTTGTGCTGATATATCCATGTGAGACTTAATCCAAAGTTCATTAGCTCATATATCTACAATATTGAAGGTTCTACAAGGTGCATTTCTTCCAAAGGATGTTGACCAAGAAAATCTAGCTAATACAATAGCATTGATCACCAAATCAATGTTGATAACATTCTCAGATCATGAAATCAAAAGTGGCATAGATTCCAATCCTACATTATACATCACTGTACGACACAAGGACATGAAGATTCCATTAGTATTCATTGATAATGGGACATAACTCAATGTTTGCCCCCTAGAAACATTTGTCACATTGGGAATTGAATCTAGCAACATACAATCAACATCAAAAAAGGCTGCAATGTTTGATGGATCTCCTAAAAAACTCATGGGTGAAATTACTTTGACAATTCAAGTGGGCCCTAGGATGTGTATGCAAACTTTCATCATAATGGAAATTAATGCATCTTTTAATTTGCTCTTGGGAACACCATGGATTCATGAGAACAAATTAGTACCAACCACATTGCATCATCTCAAATTTTGACATGGTCAATACATTGTCATTATTCAAGGCGATCCCATAGAAGAAGAAAAATAGCAACCATGGAAGATAAATAAGTGGACCTATGATTTCATACATGCACGATAGAAACTACCAACTATATTCTTAAGATACTTTGAGTTTTTCCTCAAATACTTCATGATACCATGTGAATATGAAGTTCCTAGATAGAATGTGACTCCATCTCGAATAGGGACTTTGGCTTCACCGACAAGGAATCACAACTTATATCTATGTTTTGACAAATTGTAATCAAAGGGGACTCAGTTACCATGGCCCCAGTGGACCAAAGGGTGATCATATGCCACAATGAATCCCTTATTAGCACCCTACTATTATATGGATGACTGACACACTTTTTACGTGTGTAGAAACACAAGTGTACGCATCACTGTAATATAGGCTTTTGTGAGGCCCGAGTCAAACTCAGGGACACGTGAATTATCAGAGACTACTACTAACTACTCGCAATCAGCTAGACCGGTTAAAAAGTTGGAGGTTGTTGTAAAATTAAAAGAAAATAAAATAAAACAAAAAAAAGCAATCGATTAACTATTTAGTTTAATCAATTCAAGTGGGAATCTTTAGGATTGTGGTTTCACCGCGGGTTTTCATTTTATGAATTTCTATTTAGTCACTCAGATTTATCTCTTTATCCAGTTAGTGGCCTGATATCATAATTGCCCACTGTCGTGGTACAGTTCACTACCTATGTCTAGGTCGGTTCCGCCGTCGTACCAAACTATACCCTAAACTAGGTGCATTAGAGTTGATCTCTCAGTATCCACCATTAACCTTACACCACCTTATTCAAGGGATTTGTCAATTAATGTAAATTCCGTCACTTTTCAACCATTAATTCTTCTTTCAAAGTAATTAAGGGCATTAGATTATTATTATGGTGATCAAGCATAACAATATAATTGAGAAAAAGAAATTATACCATGGATTTAAGAGATAAATGATGAATTACTATGATAAAATTGTCATACAATGATTTCCCGAGCTACTCCCGGTCCTAAAGACAAAGCGGATTAGCCCCGCATGTTCATCTCAGAGCAAAATGTGGTAGTGAAAAAGGGAAACATGGAGAAAAACGTGATTGAGTGGTGAAACCCCTGAACGGAGAAGATCCAAGTGCTCCTTGGCATAGAATACACGTTCTCCCACCTTTCGGTGGTGGAAAATGTCTTCTTCGGCGTCCGGAACAGATGGGGCGTGCTTCTAGGCTCCGTTCTTCTCTCCACACCTTCTCGGGACATGTGCAGTGGCTAATGACGTGATCCCTTACTCTTGGCCGCCGTCATTAGGTGTAATCACCGAGTTAGGTCGCCAAAATATCACAACCGTCAAATTTAGATCGATCTAAAGAAAACTTGTATCTGACGGTGTCGATGGTATCGACCTTGTGCAATATCGGCAATTCTTCTTTCTCTTCGTTGTTGCGCCTGATGCTAGCTTGATACCATCGACGCGGGTCGATGGTATCGACAACCTGTGGTGTCAGTTTTGTCCTTTGGTGTCGCTGTAGCTCCACTTGTCGATAGTATCAACTTTTGTGTCGATAGTATCGACTTTCTTCTGCTCCTTGCGGCTAGCAACCTGTGGTCGCGTCGATGGTATCGACCACTGTCAATGGTATCAACAACAGCAGATATTTCTTTTTCCTGAAATTTCAACACAAAACCACATAAGCCGAAACATAACATATTCTTGTAATAATTTATACTCAAAATACTGAAATAAGGGAGATTTGACATTGAGAATGATCATAGACCAAAGTAGATGAATTATGCAATATTAACCACCAAAATGACTAATAAATACATAAAACACAAATAAAAAGAGTCAATAAATGCGACTCAAAATCATCGCATCAAACTCCTTTAAGCTTGAGCATTGCTCGCCCTCAAGCAACTAAACCTTAGAATAGAATTGTCAGAGTCAACTAAAGAATAGATCATCACAATGACATTACCATATGATCCCCACCGGGCATTCACATTCCGGCCCTCACTAACCACTGAATGATAATTACCCTAAAGGCGACAGTAATCATCCACAAAAGATATCTACCTCAAAACTGATGAACACTATCATATAAGGTAGTTAACATAATAAAATTCACCGGTTCAGACTTAGTGCATCTTGTGATCCCCTATACTACGTTGCTCGCCCTAACTACCATCTACATGGAAGAAGCTCTCCTGATATTCACAAATGAGGAGAAAATCACGGTGGCCTACCAATTCAAGCAATGGGTGGATGAAATGGGTGGCTCATGGAAGAAATGGAAGCATTATACGGTTTCAACATGCATAAAACAAAAATGCCCTAAATGATGCATTTGCACATGAACATGCCCTAATGCCTAAGATTGGGTGGAATGATGCATGCACTAACATCCCGTCTCAAAATGAGATGGAATATCTAACTGAACTACATCATGTACTTACTCATCTTAAAATGTGAGTGAGACTATGTTCCTTTCTCCTTCTTATTCGACTTGCTTCTCAATAATTTCTTTTTCTTTTTCATTTTTTTCATTTTTTTTCTTTCTCGTTTTTTTTCTTTCTTTCAGGCCCTTATATCCACAAATGACATTGAATAATTTGTTGGGCTTACGTTTTCTGCATAGCTCAAAGATTTGAATTATTTAGAAGGTATGGAACAAGTTAATCACCCTTAAAAAAATAAGATACATGATGTGCTCTATGCAAAAGAATTATGAATGCAACACCTAAGAATAATGTGCATGTATAACTATTCTAATTTTTTATTTTCATGCAAAACATGTGAAAGTGGTTGCAATGTCAGACCTATCTTCATGAGATGCAATCAAAAATATTAAAACCGTAATGTACTTCCAATTCTGATGGTGGATTGTGAAAAACAATGAGATGGAAAGATCACAAGACTAATTGACTGAACCTTTGAAAATTATTATGTCTCCCTCCTTACTGACCTGTGTAGTAGTTAAGAGGTTTCTCTCTCTTACTTCAAATCAGAGTCTCATTATCATTTGGTCAGTTTAGGCTCACACAACCAAATCCGTCCACTTTTCATGAATCATGAGGAATGTACAGTTGTGATATTTTGTTTTAGAGTTGACAAAACCAATCATTTTCTTAAGTTATGTGCTCAAAATTGAACAACAGAAACTTGTGAACACTCAAATTTTTAATTTTCCCTTAACCCATGTACAAGCAAATGAGATGACACATGACTTAAGACATCCACAATTACACTAGATAGAATGTGGATCCTACAAACAAACTAAGATTGCAAGAAATAAATGACAAGAACAAACAAAATAAAACTAAAAAAATTGAGAAAATAAAAGATAGAGTTGTTCCACTCCCCCCTAAGCTTGAATTCAACTATGGCCTCATAGTCAAAAGAAAACTTAAAGGTTGGAATAGAAATACGGATTTACACTTCTAGTAGAGGCGGGTACTGTGGGGCCGTGGGGTCCCAGGATGGGTACTGCCCCTGAAAGCTAGGATCATACTGGGGCATGGGTGGAGGTTGTGGATACCCCCTAAAGTAGTTTTGGTTCCAGTAATGATCATAAAAGGGCTACTGCTGCATCTCCATCCTATGCAACCTATCATGAATCTGCTGTTGGTTGTCGAGGAGGAGGCGCTCATTCTCAAAGATAGCCCTCTAATTATCAAGTAATCGGTTTGTAGTCTCCTGAATACCGGTATACCCCGCAGTGTGATGCTGCTGCGTCTGCTGTATATCCTACAACATAGCATACATTCCTTGCATCGAATAGACATCCTCGCTTGGCTGCGAGGGCGGTGGTGGTGGCGGAGGCTGCGAAGATGAAGATGCACCTGGATGCATGCGGGGACGCTTCCTAGGTGCTACTCGTGCCTGAAGAGGAGTGTAGGCCTTCTCTTCCTCTTCAGCCTCGTAGTCATTATTGTTGTCGTCGCCGCCGTCTTCATCGGAGTTAGCAATGGCTATGATGGGCCATCAGAAATTTTGAGCACCCTCGATGTGGAGGACAGGGTCGGGAAGCGAGCATTCTTGATATGCATGGTTTATATGGCAGTGAGCATAAGATAAACCATCCTGAAGCAAGATAAGGTTTGATCGGTGAAGATGTTGCAAATTGACCTTGCTTCTGTTGGAGAGAGGAGTCAAGGTTGAGAAGTTCAGCCCAAGATAGTGGGCCAGCGGTGTGATGAGCCCTCTAAAATGAATTGGAGCCTTCCGCGTACTCCGCTTTACCGCCAACACCCACTGCAGAAAGAATGCTCCCCAATTGCACTTTTGGCGCTTCAGTAACTTATGCAAGAAAAATAGGTCCGTCTCCTGGAATTTGCTAAGAGACAGATCACCCCTAGAAAATAGGGTGGAACACAACATCTGATGAAGAATCTGCACGAACAGATGCTCAAAATCTACCACCGCTGCGTTGTGGTAGCTCACAGATTTGCTCAGCAGCACCGTCACAAGCTCGGTGAAGATGGCATCGTAGTCGGTCTGGTTGTCTGGCCGCCGGTAGTCAGTCTGCCCATGATTCCAGTTGTAGATCTCATTGAACTGGAGGAGTGTGAGATTGTAGTCATTGTTGTACAGCCGAAAAGACACACGACCCTTTATCCACTCGCGATCTGTGGCGATGATGTCATTGGGCACGACGCAGACGTCCAGCGACACCATGAATTCCGCCACCAGCTCCTTGTATGTAGGCCATTCATTGAAGAACGGCTAGCCATCATCATGGTATTCCAGCTCATCGGGCGTCCTACTCGTGTGTCTCTCCTGCCCTTTTAGAATGTAGGCCAGATGTGCCTTGAACCCCAAGTTGTGGATCGTCTCCCGCTCAACATAGCGGGTCGGCTCAATTTTCCTCTTCATGATCTCCTCATAGATCTTCTTGACCTCTGCGGACGGATGAACAATCCGCGGGCATGAAATCGATGCAGTCGGTGGAGGCACGAATTCTGGAATGTCCATCGGATTGGCGCGTGAAGAAGACGCACCGACAACATGCACCATGATTGCGGAAGAAGGAGAAGTAGAAGAAGAAGCCCGATGCAGGTCGGAGAAGAAAATCTCCGCTCGATGAAGAACATGCTCCTGGATGCTCATCACCGGGCTCAGATTGCTCTGGAGGACGCACGGCACAAGTAGAGGAAGAACTCGTTGAAGGTGTGATGTCATATGACGACAAGCCCTCCCTTATATAACTGACGCCGGCACTGCTGTGTGCCCATCGATACCATCGACGCGGGTCGATGGTATCAACATGCATAGCACAATCCGTACTGCCACTGGTATCGACGGTCGTCGATGGATGGATGTGGGGATCTGGATCGATGACGTGTCGATACTATCGACATGTGTCGATGGTATCGAACCATCCCCTGGATCGACTTTCTGATTGCAGCGATCTCCATTGATCTCCTCTCGCAGATCGGTGATGTGTCGCGTCGATACTATCGACGCAAGTCGATAGTATCGACTTCGGATTAGGGCAACACCCTCGCGAGGCCGGCCGCCGCCTTCTGATTGTAACTGTGTCGATACCATCGACTTGCCCGTCAATGGTATCGACTTCTCTGAGACGATTTCTTCTGAATATCTCCAGAGATCTCACGAGTATCGACACCCACGTTGATACTATCGACCTCTTCTTGCGATCAACTTGTTGGTGTGTGTCGATACCATCGACGCAGCCGTCGATGGTATCGACGCAGAGCGATTTCTGCAGTCGCCAACATGTACCCTGGTCAATACCATCGACATAAGGGTCGATGGTATCGACTCTGCCTCAGTCCTGCACATTACCCAAATGATCATGGTACCTTTTTTACACTAAAAACAAAGTCAAAACAGACCAAAGTACGAATGTGATAGAAACTAAACTAAACTACCGATGGCTGGGTTGCCTCCCAACAAGCGCCCTTATTTAACGTCTTAGGCTAGACGACATGAAGCTCATCATGCATCCGGAACTTTGGAGAGTGTGCCCAAGGGATCGTACGGTAGTTTGAATTCCACTTGATCTTGGCCAATCCCCAAGGTCAATGTACCTCTCCCTATGGCAGTGACAACATCGGTTGTGGCTTGAAACGACCTACCCAATAGCATCTCGCAACTTTTAAGCTGTGGCATGTCCATGATGACGAAATCCACCAGAAAGATGAACCTTTCCACTTTGACAAGTACATCCTCGCACACTCCGTATGGCTTTACAATGGACCCATCCGCTAACTCAATCGTTGCTTCCGATTTCTTCATTTCCTTCAACCCAAGCTTTTGAAATGTGGACAGTGGCATAAGATTAATGCTAGTGCCCGAATCACACTGTGCTCGTGGAAAATGTTGATCGCCTATAGAACATGGAATATAGAAGCTTCCTGGGTCTTTCCTCTTTGGTGGTAAATTCCCATGAATAATCGAGCTCACCATTTCATTCACTCGGCAAATATCTGTGTCTTTAATCTGCCTCTTCTTATTGATGATTTCTTTGATAAACCTCCCGTAGGCGGGAATCTTCTCTATCATCTCCACTAATGGAATATTGACATGGAGTTTTTGAACATCTCCAAGAACTTCCTGTAGTGCCGATGCTCTTTCTTCGTCCTCGGGCTGTCCAGACTAGACACAACTGCCTCATTTAGACGCTTATGAGGTGGCACATATGAGCTTTTCGGGGCAAGCTCCCCTAAGCTTGTTTCAATAACTCCCTCTGACATAGACTTGGGTAGATCATCTTCAACAGGTGTAACTTGCAGTGGCACCTCTCTCGCAGTGGATGTATCTTCACCTTGACAAATGGCCTTCACTTGCTCTTCTTGCTTAGGTGTGGGCACAACCATAATGTACTCCTGGTGGGCTTTTCTGAATGGAGTGTACCCGCCTGGTAGTCCATAATGACTGTGAGGATACGGTATTTCCTGTATATCCTCTGTATCAAACATCATTTTACTTTTATCCTAAGCCTCTACCAATGGGGGTACTGCCTCATTAATCACAGACATGTATTTTACTTGATGATGTCCTTGAAAAACATATGCATTCCCAACCTGTCTCTGCTGATTGGCATGCTTTATGGCTGCCACTTCATTTTAAATTTGAGTCACAGTCATCTCTAGAGCCCTCATTTGTGCTCCATGACTTTGCAGTGTTTGCCCAAACTTGGTCAAAATATCACCCTGGGACTGCAGTGGCTTACAGAACATGCTCATCATCTCCTGATTTTGTTGCACCATTTGGCTAAGTAACTCAATGCTTTTATCTTCGGCTCTTGGTTGTGGCTTTGCATCAGGATCTTGTAGGAAGTTGTTTGGATCCTTCCATGAGAACTTATTGTCCCTCCTCCAAGCATAATCATTATTTCTATAGCCCTGTTGTTGCATAAATTTGACGTGGGCTTCCTCATCAGATGATGCATCTTCTTTGGCAAGCAATTTCTTGGCTAGAAGATCTAGCTTGTCATTCAGCTCCTTGATGGCCCTGGACTCACCTGCAACTTTGACTTGTTCTGGTGCATCCCTAATGCCCCAAGATTGTTTCTTTGCCATGTTTTTCAGTATCTCCCAACACCTTGTATCTGTGTTGTTTAAGAAAAACTCTAAACCTGCTGAATCAAGGTTACTTCTATCATGCTCGGAAAGAGCAAAATAGAAGATTTTAACCTGTTTTTCCTTATCCAGACCATGGTGTGGGCACCTCCTTAGCATAATCTGAAAGCATTCCCACATCTCCGAGTAGGTCTCTCCTGCCTTCTGAGTGAAATTGTGATTTTTTCTGATCAGATCGTTGGTCTTCTCGGGCGGGAAGAACCTTTAAAGGAAAACCTCCACCATATGGTTCCATGATTCAACATATTCGTCGTCGAGATTGTGTAACCACTCTCGTGCAATTCCTGCCAGAGAACTTGGGAACAACTTTAGGTAGAGTACATCCTGCGGGAACCTGTCAATTTTGACCATGTCACAATTTTCCACAAATTGGCTTATATGCGTGACTGGGTCTTCATTCTTTAGCCCATGGAATGCATTTCACTTCACCAAATTGATTAATGCAGGATCAATTTTGTATGTTGGAATGTTGATCGCCTCTTGATCTTCTCCCATATTGTCTGTGGCTCTGCCATCTCTTCCTGTTCGGATTCTGAGTCTATTTCTTCCAGATGGTCTTGATTGTAATCCTCCTCGTCTTCTAGTCCCGACAATGGAACCTCTGGTGAGTGGCGCGTGTAGTCGGTGCTACGCGTCTGCACCATGCACAGTACTTGCAAAATAAAAATTTAATTTCAGTACAGTGCTTGACGATTACACAAATTAGAAAATAGACTATTAATTATTGAAATGATTTCAAACTAATAAAAATTAAAAAAAATGGCCTAGAGTGGTCACTTGCAGCACTCGTAGTGCCGACAATTGCCGTGTCCCTGACAACGACACCAAAAACTTTGTCACTTTTTACGTGCGTTGAAACGCAAGTGTATGCGTCACTGTAATATAGGCCTTTGTGAGGCCCGAGTCAAACTCAGGGACACGTGAATTATCGGAGACTACTACTAACTACTCACAATCAGCTAGACCGGTTAAAAAGTTGGAGGTTGTTGTAAAATTAAAAGAAAATAAAATAAAACAAAATAAAGAAATCGATTAAATGTTTAGTTTAATCAATTCAAGTGGGAATCTTTAGGATTGCAGTTTCACTGTGGGTTTTCATTGTATGAATTTCTATTTAGTCACTCAGATTTATCTCTCTATCTGGGTAGTGGCCTGATATCATAATTTCCCACTGTCGTGGTACAATTCACTACCTATGTCTAGGTCAGTTCCACCGTCGTAGCAACCTATACCCTAAACTAGGTGCATTAGAGTCGATCTCTCGGTATCCACCATTAACCTTACACCACCTTGTTCAAGGGATTTGTCAATTAATGTAAATTCCATCTCTTTTCAACCATTAATTCTTCTTTCAAAGTAATTAAGGGCATTAGATTATTATTATGGTGATCAAGCATAATAATATAATTGAGAAAATGAAATTATACCACGGAGTTAAGAGATAAATGATGAATTACTATGATAAAATTGTCATACAATGATTTCCCGGGCTACTCCCAGTCCTAAAGACAAAGGGGATTAGCCCCGCATGTTCATCTCAGAGCAAAATGTGGTAGAGAAAAAGGGAAACATGGAGAAAAACATGATTGAGTGGTGAAACCCCTGAACGGAGAAGATCCAAGCGCTCCTTGGCATAGAATACACGTTCTCCCACCTTTCGGTGGTGGAAAACATCTTCTTCGGCATCCGAAATGGCTGGGGCATGCTTCTGGGCCTCGTTCTTCTCTCCACACCTTCTCGGGACGTGTGAAGTGGCTAATGACGTGATCCCTTACTCTTGGCCGCTGTCATTAGGTATAATCACCGAGTTAGGTTGCCAAAATATCACAACCGGCAGATTTAGATCGATCTGAAGCAAACTTTTATCTGACGGTGTCGATACCATCGACATAGGTTGATGGTATCGACCTTGTGCAGTATCGGCAATTCTTCTTTCTCTTCGTTGTTGCACCTGATGCTAGCTCGATACCATCGACGCGGGTCGATGGTATCGACAACCTGTGGCAACGATTTTGTCCTTTTGTGTCGCTGTTGCTCCACTTGTCGATAGTATCGACTTTTGTGTGGATAGTATCGACTGTCTTCTGCTCCTTACGGCTAGCAATTAACCTGTGGTCGCGTCGATGGTATCGACCACTATCGATGGTATCGACAACAGCATATATTTATTTTTCCTGAAATTTCAACACGAAACCACATAAGCCGAAACAAAACATATTCTTGTAATAATTTATACTCAAAATACTGAAATAAGGGAGATTTGACATAGAGAATTATCATAGACCAAAGTAGATGAATTATGCAATATTAACCACCAAAATGACTAATAAATGCATAAAACACAAATAAAACAAGTCTATAAATGTGACTCAAAATCATCGCATCACCGACCAAAGAATATTTGAATAGACAAAAGCAATGCTAGCCATGGAGTTTTGCAAAGTTGTATTTTGAATGTCATAATGGGAAGGAATATACTCAGTGGAGGCATGAAATCAGTGAACCTTCTAGGAACATTTCAACCATTTCTCACAGGACATATAGAGATTCCAGCAAGTTGAATAATTCTTCAGATTACATATCAAGCGATGACATGGACACCACATATGAACTTGGAGTAGCAATGCTTTCCTTGAGTAATGGCACATCTTAAACTACACTACACAATCTAACCATTTCAACCAAATGTGGTACTCACCAATTTTAGGTATGAGATAAGGGCATTTCTTAAGTCAGACATGTCCTTGTCAAAAAGTAGTCAGTAACTGATGAGGAGATACCATCATGGCTGTTTTGCCAGTCTCCTCATCAGGTTCCCAGAAGTAAACACCTTACAAGAAGAATAAAAGGAATCATCAAGCCCAAAACCATCAAGTTGGCACCATTCCATCATAGACGACACCAAAAAAGAAATCTTATCAAAGAAAGGGCCGAATTACTTGCACATTCATCTCCTACTTACAAAGACATCCTAATACCTAAATATATGATAAAGAAAAATAAGCCATTCCACATTGTATATGTAATAGAATTAGTAAGTATTGGTGTTGGACCAGTAATATGTCAAGTAAAGATCGAAGAAACATTGTCCTCATTTGTCAAACTCATATTGACAAATCTTCTTTGTAGATACATTGATGTTTTCACTTGGACCTTTACTAACATGTTAAATCTTGATGGATCCATTACAGTCCATATTATTTCTACAATACTTGGGATGCTCCCTAATAAATAGAAAGACCATCATGCCCGGCTAGAATGGGGACTCAAAATTAGAGAAGAGGTACAAAAACAATATGAAGTTGGTTTTATATGCCATGTGTCATATCATGGTTAGCCAATGTCATACCAATTCCAAAGAATCATGGACGTGTTTGGATGTCTATTGACTATAAAGACTTAAACAAAGTAAGTCCCGAGGATGATTTCCCACTTCCTCATATAAATGTTTTAGTTGATAATACAACATGACATGGTCTTCTTAGTTTCATCGATGGATTCTTAAGATATAATTAGATTAAGATGGAACCTTTTGACATGGCAAAGATATCATTTACCACAGAATGGGGAGTCTTCTATTATTAGGTCACACCATTTGGTTTAAAACCATAGGTGTTACATATCAGCGTGCTATGGTAGCTTTATTGCATGACCTCATGCATAAGTAAATTGAAGTATATGTTGATGACATGATTACTAAGTCAAAGTAGGAAGATGAACATGTAGATTGGTTAGAAAAGACTTTTGAAAGACTCAAATAATTTCATCTTTGTCTTAATCCAGCAAAGTATATATTTGGGGTCACTTCTGGAAATCTGTTAGGTTACATAGTTAGTCAACGAGGCATCAAAGTGGATCCAGGGAAAACTTGAGCCATTATTGCTCTACCTCCTCCCAAAACTGAAAAAGAAATTTGTAGCTTTCTTGCTGGCTTCAATACATTAGTTGATTTATTGCAAAGTTGACACCAGTATGTGAACCCATTTTTAACTCCTAAAGAAGAACTCAAATACAAGATGGAATGATCAATGTCAAGTTGCGTTCGACAAGATCAAGACATGCTTGTTCAATCCACCATTACTCAAACTGCCGGTGTCGGAATACCCCTTGATGTTGTGTTTTCTGTGATGGAAGGGTCTATGGGAGGTGTATTAGCCCAAAAGGTCAAAACTTTTAACATGCAATCTATTACATGTCAACATAAATTTTAGATACTGAAAGTAAGTAGACCATGGCGGAAAAACATTATCTATCCTCGGTATATGCCACTCACAAGTTGTGCCATTACCTCATGTCATATCCAAAACAACTTGTGGCTCACCATTATCCCTTAAGATATTTTTGTGATTGCCCTTTGTTGATAGGTTGTTATTCCAAATGGAAGGTATTACTATTCAAATTTGACATTACTTATGTACTAATGAAGGTCATAAAGTCAGAAGCTCTTGTTGATTAGTTAGTTGATAACACAAATGCACATACAGACGAATGGTTCAAGCTTATACAAAAGATTATGATAATAATCCAGACACTTGAACAATTTTCTTTGATAGAGCAGCCAATAAACATGAAAGGGGGATTGATTTCATTGTCATTAATCCTAAAGGTGAACACACGTTGCTCGACAATTGGAGTTTGATGCTACAAACGTTGTGACTGAATATGAAGCATGTATTCTAGGCATACAAGTTGCAATGTCGATGGGAGCTCGTAACCTTCAAGTCATGGGTGATTCTCTACTCTTAGTTTCTCAAATAAATTGAGATTGGAAGACTAAGCAAATACATCTTGTTCCTTATCATGAATATCTCACTTCCCTAACTAAGAATGCTAAAGAAATCAAGTTCAACCATTTAAAGCGAGAAAGAAACACTTATGTTGATGCACTTGTTACACTTACCTCATGGGTGAAAATTCAAGGCCCAGACTATTTCTCTATTGAATTAAAGACATTAGCTAAACCAAACTATTGCATGAATATAGAGAAAAAAGATCTAAGTGTTGGACACCCCTAGTTTTATGATATAAAAAGAGTCCCTAAAGTCTCTTCCAAAAGTGATCAATAGACAATTAGACGTATGTCTTCTCAATACATGCTAGGAGCTGGACAACTTTTTCGTCGCTCTCATAATCAAACTCTACTTTGATGTTTAACCAGTAATGAAGAAAATGATGCTATCACAGAGGTTCATGCATGCATTTTTGGTGTCTACATGAGTGATGTTGGCAAAGAAAATTCAGTTGCTAGAGTATTTTTGGAATACAATGGAGGCTGATTGTTCTCAATAAGTTTGTAAATGTTGAAAATGCCAACTTCACGATGACCATATTCATTCCCCATATTATCAACTTTATAAAATGGCCCTGCCTTGGCCATTTTCTATTTGGAGAATAGATATGATAGGTAAAATCCATCCTAAAGCATCTAATGGTCATTGGTTCATCTTGGCCGCAATTGATTATTTCATTAATTGTGTGGAGGCCATATCTATATCACTAGCTTCATCCTTTCACGTTATCAAATTCCTCAATAATAACATCATCACTCGTAATTAGATCCCAAGTGAGATAATATCTGATAATGAAACCAACTTTGTCGTAGAAACTGTACGAGAATAGTTGGATTCATTTGGAATCAAGCATCATTGCACATCACCATATCGCCCATAGATGAATGATGTAGTGGAAGCCACAAATAAAAATCTACTAAAAATATTGAAAAAGACAATCCATCCATCTAGAGATTTGCATGACCAACTGCCACTAGCATGATGGGCTTATCAAACATCAATATTGGCATCAATGGGAACCACCCGTTATTCTTTGGTTTATGGGAGGAAAGTTGTTCTAACTATTGACTTTGAGATCTCTTCATTAAGAATAATTCAGGAAGCCAACATGTCAGAGATAGAATGGGTAGAAGATCATATATATACCTTGAATACCATCAAAGAGAAACAACTACGAGCACTACATCACACTCAATGCTACCAGGATAGAATGTATCATGCCTTTGCTAAGAAAGTACATCTAAGATAATTAAAAAATGTGATCTTGTTCTTCACATGCTCATCAACCCTGATACTTGTGGTAAATCTAATCCAAAGTGGGAGGGTCCCTACGTTTTTCATTACATATATTCTGGTGGAGCCCTACGTCTATTAGATATGGATGGAGACATACACTTGTCGCACGTCAATGCAAGTTAAGTGAACTATACTATTGTTGACAAGTTCCAGTGGAGGTAAAGCCCTATAAAGGCACTTATATTGCATCATACCCTTTAAAAACATTTTTTTAAAACAAAAAAGATTAAAAAACAAAAACAAAAAACAAAAAAAAGCGTCAAACATATTGACGTAAAAAAAGGTGTCAAACCCATTGTTGTCAAAAAAACTTTTAAAAAATAGGCATCAAACCCATTAGCACTAAAAAATCTTAAAATAATGCACCAAAAAGAATTAGGTGTCAAACCCATTGGCGCAAACAAAAAACTCTCTGTCAATGATAAGAGGAAAATTTAAATCCCTCACAAAGGCATAGGTCAAAAGTTCAAAGAAAAATAAATCTTATTTACAATATCATGATCGTAATATGATACCCGTGTTCACCAACTTCTCACCTCAATAATAAAAATGTATAAATTTCCAGCTTGTAGTATAGATCAAGGCAAGGACACATGACAACCCACGACTCGGTCAAATTTTTAGTAACAATGGGAAATGATGATATTAACCCACTAATTCATGTTAGTTATGAAAGGATTATGTCTGTGGAATGCCCTCATCTAAATATGTACACACTTTCCAAGGTCACTAACCACAACACTCATCACTATGGCTCTTCCCTAGTCACTCTACCATTAGGACATGCAAGAAAGGTGGTTACGACCGATACTAGTCAACATCTCTTGTTGTGATGTGTATACCTCACTCAATGGACGTAAGTGTCATTCTCAATGGATACTCCATGTGAGGGCATATCTTTCTTAAGGAAAAACAAATCAATGATTGGGACAATAAGCTTGTTCCCCCATCCTAAGGTTCGAAGCATCAATGTCCCATGATCCCAAAATTGTCTTGAACCAAAACGGATATGTGCTTGTGATAAATTACTTGAGCTCAATAATTGATTAGACCCGATGTCAAAGACTAGTGAGCACAAAAGCTTCCATCCTAAGGTCTTTAGAACCAATGTCCAAAGGTTTATTTGTAATTGAACCAGGGAGACAAATGCTCATAGAAAAGTTCCCTTGATTATAAAATGATCGAACATGCTGTCAAATACTAGCAAGGCACACATTTCTTCATCCTAAGGTCTTGAACACCAATATTCCATGTTACTTTTCCAATTGGACCAAATTGATACGTGTTTGTGAAAATTTTCTATATATATAAAATAACAATAAGGGAAGCATTTGGTCTTTATTATTTGAGAAGTCAAGATATCCAAAGCCAGTGGGGTATCATGTGTCTATTATGTCCTTAACTAAGTGATCCCCATAGGAAAATCCTTTGAGGAATAACTACATATTAGTAAGTTAGAGAGGTTATGACATTTCTAAAATATGCTTGAAATGTTGACTAGATCACTATTATGTTAGGAAAGAGAGTCCTTAATGCGTGGAGTGACCATCCACTTCCATTTGACAAACATTTCTTTTTCCACCATATGTTCATCACATCTACAATATTTCCATTCATCTGACTGAACCAAGTGAACATATTCAGAAAGGGAACTAAAACTCCAATAACCTTATTGGGACCCAGAGCCTTGATGTTCTAGCGAAAAGAATGATTCTTGAGTTGTCTTGAAATGTCTCAAAACATAAAATCTAAATAACTAAAGCTAGATAATAAAAAATAAAAATCCAAACTCAAATCATGTTTTGTAATGATAAATCTAAAAAAAACTAACATGCAATATGAAAACTACAATATCATAAAATCATCCACTTCTACTCTAATCAACAAACCTAAATAAAAAAATTAAGGATTTTGATAAAGATAGATCTAATATTCAATTTCTCCTCTACTAGTTTCTTCATATGTGAGATCCCCATCAAGCTTGCAAGTCACTTGTAGATAATCTGATATGCAACTCCAACCAACTGGGCATTCTTCCAGGATCATCATCTTGCAATTATTCCACATATATGCTAACTTAGCTGACAAATGATGATCACCTTCTTCAACATCTAGTGTATAGTAGTGTTGTGATAATCTGGATTCTTCCCTCATTCAGTTTATGTACTTCTTGACCCATTTGAATGCTTAATGTACTCAATAACCTCCATCACACCTAATTTGATAACTTTGAGTCACTTGATGCTCAATTGACAAGTTATATTTGTTTATGTGTAACTTCCGATGTGTTTATGACTCTGATTAGAGTTTGATGCCTAATATATATATATATATATATATATATTTAGATTCTAATCAAAATGGAAACACTTTAATGAACTTTTCTATCCTTTAAATGTGTACCATGTCATAAAAGATTCAATTTTGAATCACACATTACAAAAATCATCTCAATTGGATCATCCGATCTTGAGTTATGGCCATTTGAAATTCATCTTTTCAATGACATTTAATCTTGATTTCGTCGTCTCTTTAGCTCATAATGGGCCTAGACAAGTGCGACCCACTGGCATTTTCCTTCTCCACCTCGACCATCTGACTGTGCTTTTTGGACCATTCACAGAGGGTGATTTCCATGCCCACTGATGTGACCATTGGATCCAAACGTCTTAGATTTAACTCCTAATCGAATGGCTACCAAGTCACCCCCTTTACCCGTACTGTGCTCAGCGCAAAGGGCACCATCCGAGCACCAACTCTGACCATGGTGTGACAAATCCCCTCTTCTTCCCTCCTCTTCCCCTCAAATTGATGACACCCTCCCCAATAAATCTTCTTCCACTCCCATTTACCCTCTTTTCCGCTCATTTTTTGTAACCCTAGATCCCTCCTTCTTCTTTGTCCTCCAACCACCCTTGGTGCCTCCGCAGCCCCTACCCTTTGGGAATTTCTCCATCATGACACAAAAGTTCATGATTCCTCTTTGGAAGGCTTCATCGTGCTCCACCATTTTCAATCGTCCACCTCACACATTCCTAGGCGCATAGATGCTCGAGGGACAAGGAGCACCGACAACCTATTTGCTCGCCTTCTCCATGCTCCTGCACGACTAGGGCATCATGAGGGTGTCACAATACAAGTCATTGGATCTAGGTCAACACATTGCATGCAAGGCCTTGATCGTTCCCACTTTTCCTATCCTCACTCTCTTTCTTGATTGACCTCGGTCAACAACAGTGCGGATCTAGTAGGCTGGCACCATGTGAGGTGCCCGCAACAGTGAGCAACATAACTCGATGGTAGACGGAAGCCATGGGATACTCACAACTACTATTGAGCATTTGGGGGTGATGTGCAACCAGTCATCCATGGTCAGGCCTCCGCAGCTACGAGGCCAACAAGAAATATGGCCCAAGCTTGGCCCTTTTTGTGTGTAAATTTCCTTCAAATTCGATTTCAATGTGCAAACTTCAATTATCTCTATCTCCTTGATCCCTAAACCAAACCCTATGGTATTATCTATCATTTTGTTTAGAAAATTGCCCCCTTTCTAATGATGCCCATATCTGTTGCTAATTTTTCATGGTTCATCCCTAATTTAGTAGGTATGATGCCCTTGTTATCTTTTTATTTGTAATCAACTTCTATCATATGCTTTTGTATATTTTATGATCCTTAGTTACTGTAACCCCGTTATATCAGTAATAAATGTCCACATTTATGTTTCTTAATTTCTTGGACCACCTAAATGCACACCAAGTATCATTTCGACCCTCTATGTTCACCATAACTTGAGGGTGACTCCTTTTATGTGCATATATGCTATAACTTGATCAATTGTTGGCCTTTAGCTTTAATGGTCATCATCTAATCATGAAATCACAAAAATGATTAATCCTTGTTGTTCTTAATGACATCTTCAACTTAGATCTTGTGCTTTTTTCCATGAATGACTCATTAAGGCATATATACTCACCTATATACACTTTTGTGACCTTACATGAGATGTCCATGTGCTTATATGTTTGAATCTTTAGACCTTTATTCAAAAATGATCCTAAGATGTTGAAATATATATGATGACCTTCAAATCAGACCCTATATCATTATGTAACTCGAATTTCCATGAATTATACTATTATGCACTTATGACATACATGCAATAATTAATGTGATATTAATGCTTATATTAATTATGGGGATTGATCCTTGCTAGAACATACTATAATGTTATCCATGCTATCTTAATGACTTCAAATCAGTAAAATCATCATGCTATATGTCTACATCTTAACATGTTCTACTTAATGCTTCTATGACTTGGGGATATGATGCTATTTCTTGAAATGGATATTATGTGACTAATTGTGTTTTTGCATGACTAAACCATGATGATAACCTAATGTCATGCTTCCCCTACTCCTAAACCAGACTTCATCCTTATTTATTATAACTCTTAACGTGGATGGTTCACCTAGACCTAGGGCTAAATGTTGATTCTTGAACTATTTTGATTAATGACATGCATGTTGGGAAGTTTGGAACTATGTTGAACTATTTGAAACCTAGATCTAGGGGAACATACACATATATCATATGCTGATTATATTATTAAAACTAGTGATCTAAGACACCTTTCCATATATTTTCTTTGTGAGGTCCCTTGGTTTGGATCTCCTCTAGGTATCTTACTCAAGAATCATCACTCTTAAGGTACTCTTACTCTCTTGACCCTACTATGGTATTGGCTTGTTTGTATGTATGCTCGTATGAATGCTTGGCTTGATAAATACTTGTTTAAGCTATTGTTCCTTATGAATACTACTTTCATGTTGATTATACTATGTTGGAAAACCTTGAACATAATTTATTAAAATCCATTATATACTCTAGTGCACCTGCCTGAAGTTTTGGGGTAAGGACACCAAGTTAGGAATCTTACTTGATAAGGCGGACCATTATGATACAAGGGTTACCTCTTTGAGATTACCATGAGGCCCCTTACAAATTGGGTAGATAATGTTGAGCACCCTTACAAACTCTTCCAAGAGAAGTTAGTCTAAAAGGCCTATGGTTGATATAATGGATAAAGAAATCTTAATATGCTTTGTTTAAATGAAAGTCGTTAAGTGTTCTTGCCTTGTTTCTAGTTTGTTCTTATTATGATGTTTGTATCCAAGCAACTTTTATATTACTCTTAAATTGTGGTTACGTGTTTTTCATAGCGTACTTAATGCTTTAGCATTAATATGTTTTTTTTTATGAAATTTTTAGTTCCCAAATAAAGATTCACTTCACTCAAGACTCCAAGTTATGAAATGCAATACAAATGGGTATACTTGAATCTAGAAATGGGTAATTATCTCTATGTACATGTTTAGTATCTTAGTATATCTTACCTTATTCTTGATGTGGTTTTATTCATGCATATGTTATGTGACCCATTATAGGGACGGATGCCCTGGTCCAATCGCCTTTGGCTGTGTAGCCAGGTAACAAACAATTTCATGAAAAATGGTATTAGCGAAATCACATATCCTCTATGCATGTTTAACCACCCAAATCCACAGATCTTAGAGAGCCTTCTAGCATCTTATATCTTCTTTAAGGACAAGCCTAAGCCACCCATTAGATGATTAGTTAGGTTTTCATCTCCTCATGTGATTCTTCTAATTGTAACTATCAATTACATGATCTCTCGATTATGTGTAGCTTATATATGGGGAAAGACTAAAATTTGAATGAAAATGGTAAAACTTGAGTAACATAATGATGATGCCATGATCTGACCTTAAATTGAAAACTTGATTATTACTAATTAAAGTACTCTTGTAGTTAAGTACTTATGTATGACCCCTCAGATCTTACAAACTCAACTTTACCAAATTTAGACTACATGCTTTCGATGTTTGAGGTAAAATGATAGTGATCAATATATGATGAGATAAGGAGGCTTTATAAATTATACCTCATGTTGATGGGGTCCCTATTTGATTGAAACCATGGTGCCCTTTCTTGACCAAACCTCAAGAATGATTAAGCAAAATGTTTCCCTATTTTAATATGTACCATGATCATGCCATGGAATGACAAAGCTCTCGGACTCTCAAAGTCATGATAAAAGGATTTGATACAAGAGGCCTCTTCCCTATTGATTCTTATGCCTCTTGGTAATATATATTTAGAATGATATGATGGACAAAAATCTCACTCTTACCCGATCATGCTCTAACTCTTGGGATGCTCAATTTGGCTTCTCGATTTCTAAAATATGCTCTTACCTTGATCATGAAATGAAGGGAACATGATTATGACCTCAATATAGCAAAATCCTTAAACATAGTTTCCCTATTACGACCTTGATCCTACAAACAAATCTTGAAATGTGATTTCTCTATTATGATCTTAATGTTTGACTCGTGATCTCATGAAATATGATTTGATAGCTAATACTCGCCCTATTCAGATATGCTTGATGTCTCATGATAAATATAGACTTATGTGCTAGAGTAGGGTGGTAGTTGACTTATGAATCCCCTAACCTTGGTCATATCCCTATTTTGAATACCTCTAAATTTTCATCTTATTGATTATTTAGAGTTTGGGAAGGTAACCCCTTCCACCTAATTTTGATCTCTTGACCTAAGTCTCGAATAGGTCGAACCTATGATGATATTGATTCTCGATTTTGAAATCTCAATTTGATGATGATATCAAAATATGATGATGTTGACTATAGTTAGAAGCTAAGTTCCTAGAAAGACCTAGGTCTAGAACATTCATTGATCTTTGATACCAGGATGATGGACTTGATATTGATATGTCGAAATGTTGCTCGTACCTCGAATGTTTCTCGAAATGTTGATTTTTTGTTGCTCGATTAAATTATATGGATAAATGATCACCCCTAGTGTCTAAATAGGAGCTTAAACCCTAGCTTAGAAATGTTTGGACCTATGACCTTGATATCTAAACTCGACTCTCAATATTGATGTATGAAATCTTGACTCATGATTAATGATATTGATATCAATTTGACACCTATGATCACCCTATTTGGATCCTGAGGTCACCCTCGATATATGATTATTGACTCTCATGTTCCCAAATATAAATTTTTTTTAATGATTATTATGTTACTTGCTCAATTAATGACTTGGGGTTAAGCTCCATGTGCACTATGGTGGGACCTTCCATTGATTTTGATAATGAAATCACGATGTTCAAATATAAATTTGTCTCAAATTGTTGAAATATGAAATCTCAAGAATGGATGTATAACCTTACCTAGGCCAATGTAAAATCTTGAACCGTAAATGTTGGGAAAGAAAGTCATGCCTTACTCTTGAAATCTATCTGATTGACTTGAAATATGATATCTCCAAATTTGGTAATATATAGAATAATCTCTCCAAAATTTGTTGACGTGTATGATGATACTCCCAATTTGACTATCTATGTGACTATATGTTGACCATGACACTCGATTGCTTGATTTCAGAATGAGATGGACATTGTATGTGGTGATGATACCTTATGATAATACTACAACTATCTTGATGATTAAAGGGGAAAACTCAATGTTGACCAGTGACTTGGTTCAATTTTGGGGACAAAAATTCCTTTTAAGGTGGGGAGGATGTGATAATATGGATTCTCCCCTCATTCAGTTTATGTACTTCTTGATGCATTTGAATGCTTAATGTACTCAATAATCTCCATCACACCTAATTTTATGACTTTGAGTCACTGTATGCTCGATTGACAGGTTATCCTTGTTTTAGCGTCACTTTAGATGTGTTTATGACTATGATTTGAGTTTGATTCCTAATATATATATCTTTAGTTTCCAATCAAAATGGAAACACTTTACTGAATGTTTCTTTCATTAAAATTTGTACCATGTCATAAAGGATTCAATTGTGAATCTAACGGTGCAAAAATCACCTCAATGGGATCATCCTATCTTGAGTTATGGACATTTGAAATGCATCTTTATAATCACATTTAACCTTGATTTTGTTGTCCCTTTAGCTCATAATGGGCCTAGAAGAGCACGACTCGCTGACATTTTCCTTCTCTACCCTATCCATCTAGTTGTGCTTTCTGGACCAATCGCATAGCGTGCTTTCCACACCCACTAATGCGACTGTTGGATCCAAACATCTCATATTTAGCTCCTAATAAAATGGCTACCAAGTCACCCCCTTTACCCATACTGTGCTCAGCGCAAAGGGTGCCGCGGTCAATCCAGAGTGACTTCACATGATAGGGGATGTTCTAGACATATATCTTCTTCAATGAACTGACAAACGATGACACAGTTTGGAGTGGCAAACTCTTTCGCAGTTTTGAGTGCCAAACTCTTTCTCACTTTCGAGTGCCAAACCCTTTTGCTCTCATGTTTCTCACTGTCGCTGAAGTGATGAAAAATATAACCCTAAAATCCCTCATTTATAGTCTTTTGTTAGGATTTATATTTTATAATGAGTACTTTTCTAATCATACTATAAATCTGCAAAGTAAAAAAATGAGTGGAAAACCTATTCTTGCTCGTCAAGCAACAAAAGCCAATTCCCATTTGTGAAAAAAAGAAGCAATCCCATTCATGCACACAAAAAAATAGCTCAATCCTCTTGACAAAAAAAGTGCCAACCCCTTTAGCGCTCCAATACTGAACTCACAAAAAATATTCAAATCTTTTTTTTAAATAGTACCCACCCCTTTTGGCTCCCCAACAGTAAATGAAAAAAACCCAATAAAATCTTCAAAAAAATCTTCTTTAAAAGAAAGGGCAGAGCCATCCTCTTTGGTGCCCCAATAGTAAACAAAAAGAAAAACTAAAAAAAAAACCAGCGACATCCTCTTTGGCGCTCCAACAGTAAAACTAATAATTTCAAAAATAAAATAAAAATAAGAAACAAATCAATCTAAAACTAGTGTTGTTGAGTCCTCAAAACACCAATATCAACTTGTAAAATACCACGAAAAACATTACTTTTGTTCCTTATTATTCATCTCGAGAGGCGGATTTATGTGAGGATTCAACAAAGTACCCCATCTATCATTTACACCCAACTAATACTAGTTTGGCAATGGCCACTTTTCAATAAAGTCCTACTACAGTAGGCATTCTCTCTCGAGATAGATTTGGTTTCAAGCCCTACCAAAGTTGGCAACTTATATTTTGATGACAATGGTTTATTACCACAAGTTTTTTTTATGTGTTTTGTGGCTCTAGGTTGTGAGTTTCTCAATCAATGAGAATACACAAAGACCAATCTAGCCAAAGAAATATTATCCATGGAGATAATGCTCTTTAACCAAGAATGAATGTTAGTCAATATCAAGATATCAACCCTCGACATGGGTGGATTCGTCAAGCATGTCTTGGACCTCATCTTGAGAGGGGCAAACTATTGACACCTCATTTTTTGGGACCCCATCAAATCCTTGATATTTGAGTTATTTACATAATTTCACTCGCATCAGATTACAATGAGTGAAAACCCTAATTTCTCCTAAAGGAATCAAACATGGACCCAGTGGATACATTTTGGTCAATTAAGAGTTCAAAACCAATTTTCACAAAGTGTAGATAAGATGTGGACCCACATCAGACTTAGTAAAACTAAACATTTTCATCCCAATGGGTCTTGAACTCTAATGGATAAAACTTACACATTATCTAGGTTAAGGTGTGACCTAAAAATATCTTAATCTAACCTTGCTAATTATGGGAACAAATCTAGTTTGCACCCAGACTAGACAATCCAAACATGATGCTTTCTAGAATATTTTAAAAAAGAATCTCATTTTGGTGTCAAAGGTTTTGCACCCAAATGTGTCAAACCAGAACACACACATTTCAGGGGCCCTTTTACATATCACAATGAGCATGAAAGGGTTTCACACCCAAATGTGTCAAACCAGATTGTATACATTTAGGGTCCACTTTTACATATCACAATGAGAACCAAAGGGTTTCACACACAAATGTGTCAAACCTATTCACAAATTTTATATTTTTTTTCTTCAAAAAAATACACTTGGGCACCAAAGGGTTTCACACCCGGATGTGTCGAACTAGACCACACACATCTAGGGTTCCGTTCAGTAGGTCAGGTTGGGTGCCAAAGGGTTTGACACTAAAATGTGTCAATCCGGTTCGCACAGATTTTTTTTTTAGGATACAAGCATTTGGGCACCAAACCCTTTTGTGCCAAAAAGTGGCACCCAAATCCATGCCCATCCAAACAACGATGGTCTTTGGAAGCATGAGTGAGGTCCACTTGGCATCCCATGATCACCCCAACAAAGAGTGGGCGTCAGTTAGGAGAAAGAGGGAGAAACTACTTTGACAACTCCCTCAACTCTTAGAAAAGGAGATAGAGGACCCCAAAAAAACCATGTGCTTCCTCAGACCCCAGATGTATGAGATATAATGGGAGAAATGAGAGAGAGTGAGAGAGCACAAAAAACCATTACTTCTATGCAAAATCAATCTACATTGATAAGTGTGAAAGTAGTTAGTGCTAGATAGTGCCAACCCTACTGGCACCCAAAAGTGCAAAAGGAGTCAACACTGAGAAGGACATATCAGATCGACATCTTCTCCAATTTCATCACTAAGGGTTTGCGGAAGTACAAATCTGACCCACACCTACAAGTGTGAAAGCCTTTCACACACAAAATACAAAATCAAGGTGAGAGAACATTATATCGTTTTTCTTCCTCATTTTTTTATGAACCCCCTACAACACTATTTTGACAGGAGAATCTGGGTACCCATTTTTTTTTGTCCTAACCGGATTCATAAATGAGTGTTCCAAATTCAGATTTATGTACCCCATCCTTCCTTATCCACACAAGTCATTTTTATGGTTTTCCCAATTTTTCTGACTAAAACTCGGTGATGACTCTGAACTATTTTTCTATTTTTGATATTCCAACAAAACAAATCACAGTATACCAGACCATTATTACCCATGAAGAGGGTTAAACTTCCATTAGGGCTCAAACATGCCCAAAGGCCATTTTGACCATTCAACATCCTTTCCAGTAAGGGAATCATTATCATTTGAGTTATGTAAAAGGTTCATCATGTCATAAGGAACTTACTACATTCACATTTAGTAAAAAGGGGTTTATCAAACATAGAAGATAGGGCATCTCCAAGAGAAATATAAAAGAGTTACCTTAGCATTAGAATGTAAATACTCAATCTTTCAACATCAAACATAAGATTCATGACACTTTCTAGAGTAACACAGTAGGGTTACCATTAGTAACATGAACTGTAACCATATATCATTTCAACAATGTGGATTGGATTAATAGGCATACCAAACTCTAATAAATTAATCAATATAAGAAAGATGCAAAATTGTGGATTGCATTGATGTCACAAATCAAAACATATACACACTCCATCAGTTCATTAACACACTTAGGCAAATACTTAGACAATTCATCATTTCATTAGAACACCTACGTAAACCATCGGTTCCTTGAAAACATAGCAAGAACACCAGATCATTATTAGTGCATAAACTTTTATACCTAGCACTCCCATCGGATTGTGTTTGTACTTAGTAAAAAACCAAACCATCATATTATTTAAGCACTTAGCCAAAAGAATAACCTTCAGATCGGTGATGGACTTAACCAAAATGAAAGTCATCGGATCATTATGGTACTTAGACAAAACAAGACCATAGGATCTCTAGAGGACATCACAATCATCAGATCATGTGTTAGGTAAATCGTCATTTCTTTAGCAAGTGACACCCATCGGTTCCTATACTTAGTGAAACCATCTTTTCATTCAACAAGTGAAATCATCAACCAATACTAAGTAAAATAAACCGGTTTAGAGATCAAGTAGAGTCATTTGTTAAGACCACTAAGCAATACTATCATTCCCTACACTTACCAAAACATTGTTTCAAGGGCAAGAAAACCTCAATTTATAGACCAACTATCATGATCAAATCCAACACCAACTAAAACTAAGGATTTCAACACTAAATGAAGACCACTTTTTACACTAAGTATACCTCGCTTCAAGCCATCAAAACCAAGGTAGCCCATGCCAACAGTAGAAGGAACGTTCACATGATATATGGATATCTTAACAACACATAGATACCATGCATGTATGTACAATAGTGCAACTAAGACCATCCTTCGCCATAATACCATGTTCTAGGGTATGATCTATATAGAGCAAGTTAAAAGCAAGCAAGAAACATATTGAAGGTTATATAACTCGCCTCAAGGATGAAGATGGACGTACAAACAACAAGGTGACTCAAAGAGAGGAGATGAAACCTTATCTTGCACTCCCAAAGCTCCAAAAATAGCCCCTTCTCCTCAAGAACAAGGGGAATCTAGGACAAAATAGAGAAGGGAATGGTTTCTTCAATCACATGCATGAGTTTCCACTAAGAACTCTAGAGTTCTACCCATGGATGTAGAGAGAAGAAACAAAATAGCTAGGAAATTAGATTAGAGAAGAAGATTTTACTTGAAGGAGACAAGAAACTAGGTTAGAAAGCTCCAAGCAACCTTAGAGAAGCTTGATGAAAACCCTTGAGCAAGATGTAATCAAGCTTCGCCCAAGCTTCATCCTCCAAGGAGCTATTCTTCTACAAAAAAATGGGTTTAGGTCTTTCTAGAAACAAGAAAAAGAGGGGAAATAAAAATTTCCATTTGTTAGAAAGGTGAGGGTATATACATCCAAGAAGAGAGCTTCCTCCGTCGCCGCCCACTTCTCTGCCAGCAAATGACAGCCGGAACCCCTCACCGCCAGCAACAGCAATGAGAGACCCAGCAGCAGGCAGCCGCAACCACTCACTTGCCGTATCCCTTCCTACTTCCTCCGTCGGCCCCGCTTCCTGCTTCCTCCGTCGGTGCCCTTCCTACTTTCTCTACCATAAGCCGATACCCTCACCGCTAGCCTCCTTCCTCCGACCTACCCCTTCCTACTTTCTTCTTCCTCAGCCTCTGCCTCGCCTCTGCCTCCTTAGATTCCTTCTCCACAGCCTCTACCTCTGCCTAGATTCCTTCTTTGCAGCTGCTAGTAGTGAGGGTCATAGCAGGTGTAGCCGCTAGCAGTGAGAGCTCACTAGGTCGCTGCCCGCCCACCTCGTTCTGTTTCCTCCACCAGCAACAGCCAATTGGGACATTCCCCAATCCGACAACAGTGAACCCCCAAATTTACTTCTCCAGCACCTAGCGTTAGCAGCAACATCTTCTATTGCAAACCTGCAAAACCAACAGTAAGCTTCGCAATACAAAGCAACATCTTTAGGTAATTTATGTTTAGGGCCCTCTTTAGTTGCTTTTGATCCCTATTCTCTGAAATTGCTTCATCTATCTTTGCTTTCTGTCTGTGTGGTTGTGTAGTCATCGTTGTGGAATGGCTAATAACAAAGATAACAGTTGGATAATGTCAATGTGTTATGAGAAGAGGGTCCAAATATTGCAAATGTGGCGAGTTAGTGCGTGCAAAAATAGCCAAGACCCCAAAGAACTATGGATGAGTATTCTTTGGTTGTCCCAATTACAACAAAGAGGTATGTTGTTGTGTTTCTTAAAAGAATTTATGTGGAATGTACTAAGTTGTTGTGTTTCTTACAAGAATTTATGTAGAATGTACTAAATTTAAACCATTTGATGTTATTTGCAGGGGCTTCCATATTGTAATTTCTTTGAATGGGGTGATTCCAATTCAACTACTGAGAAGTTTGAGCATGAACGACTTGAGGGAGAATTAAAGATGGCCAACATCATGGAACAAAAAGCAACTACCATATTTAGATGTTGTTTTGCTGGATTGGTGGCTTTCTAGATTCTGTTTGTAGTTGTGTATACCCAATCAAATTGTAAAATGTAATGTGGAGGTTGGCTGAAATTGTAAAGTGGTGGTATTTAGTAACTGCCCTAAAGTGATGGGATTTAGTAAAGTGTGGGTGAAGTTGTAAAGACCGAAAGTGTTTGTCCCTAAACTGTTGTAATATTTTCTGAATTATTCAATGAAATTGCATGAGTGTGTTGACTGAATGCATGAGTGAATTGTCTCTGTTCATTATCCAATGTGGGTCATAGATTGAATGATCAAATATACATGTTTGAACCTTTGTAGACCAAGTGGCTGTATGAATACTCTATTGCAGACTGGTTAGTTATTTTAGTAGGTCAGTATTCCTCAAAATGATTAATTGACAAAGGTTACTTATTACATTACATGATTGTTAGATTATATTCCAATGCACTGAGTCAAATGCATGATTGTCGGACTGGGTGTATCTGTGTGTGTGCACTGGACCACTGCCTTGTGTTTTTTCTGTCCCACATGATAGACATGAATTATTGGGCTGATGTATCTTTGACAACGATATTAATAGCTTTTGTTAATGGATCATTTACAATTGGTATGGCATCTTGAAGACCTAAGAATGTATTGATTCCCTTGGATGAAATTCAGAAGCCCAACTAGATCCATATGGTCATGGTGTGGATGAAATGATTCAATAGCTTGGTTAATTTGTATCGAGTAGCTAGATTTAGCAGTGTGTCCAAGCTTATGGTCAAGTTTTTAAAGCCAATTAAAAACAATCTTTGGAAAGACAAAAGACGTGTAACCATAACCATACAAAAGCCATACCTTTGTGCAAGTACAAATCAGTACAAATCTGAATAGCAAATCCCTTGTTGCTTGAGTACAAATCAGTAACGCAAGTACTGCACAACAACTGACCTTAAAAATGGCCCACTTATTCTCATCAGGTAATACGTTGTTGTTGTGCCAAGCAAGAGCATTCAAATTGTTTAGTAGTTCCTTTTCTTCAGATTATTTAGTAAATTGGTGTGTTTCGAAGGACCTAACTTATGTCCATTCAAATTGTTCATTATCGTCCAATACAAGAACGTCCTTCAACTGAACCAATACAACTGAATTCCAGCCAAACAGTTCTGAATTCCCAACTGTGAATGATGAAAACTGATGTAGATGTAATGGAGATGGAGTTTGAAACAACCAAGAAGTGAATTAAGTATAGATTTAACCTACATACCTGTATAAAAAAAATAGATTAACCTGCTTCACACACTGGTGATGTTTATCAGTACATAAGGATCACAAGTGTATTATAGAGAAAGGTGTAAGGGCAGCTCTGTAGAAGTGCAAAATTGCATCATAGTTAGTATTGGGGGTCAGGTGACAGCTCTGTAGTGAATTCCCAAGTGTGAGTAAATCCCATCTGTGATGAAAGAGTAGTGAATTCCTAGCTGTGATGAAACATAAATTAAGCATGAATGACTACATGCAACACAAGATAAATTACATGCAACACCAAGATAAATTAGCATGAACGACCAAGAACTAAATGATTAAATGCAACACCATTTTAAGAACCTGTTGATCTACAAACATGAACGATCAAGAAGTGAACAAACATGAACGATCAACAAGTGAATAACCATGAACCAATCCATAAAAAATATATTGACCACATGTATTACATTTCCATGAACATAGAGGAGATCCAAATAGCATCATTGACAGGTTCATGTTTATCAAGTACATACAAGACTGAACATGGATCACTGAATTAGCATTGATACAACCCTAAATTACAAGCCACTTCATTCTCTAGTCCTACTACAATTACCAACTATGAATTACCAACCAAGTTCATGTTTATCAAGCTATGGCTCTGAATTACTAGCCAAATTCAGTACAACATAGTACATTCAAATTAAGATACAACCCTAAATTACAAGACACTTCAATCTCCAATCCTGTTGCAACATTGTGAAGTCTCTCGTATCTATTCTTCACTGGATTCATGAATGTCTCCAAGCACACCCGAAGTTGAGCAATCTTTGGTAGCCTGCCAATGAGATAGATAATATTTGACTTAAAATATTAACAGATACTTTAAACTATAAACAAATAATGTACATTACAACTACCACATACCCCTGTTTTGCATGTTCGACGATTATGCCCTTTCCCATTGCAAGTACTACAAGTTCTTTGCTTTTTGGATTTTAACTCAGCTTGTGGTTTAAATCTTTGTGGTTTACTACTCGCTTTGCAATGAGACGTGGGCGGATCTCTCAATAGGATATCTTCTTCTTCATTGTGGATTCTTGGAAGATATTGGCTACCCTGAGTTGGAATATGAGTTTGAGATGACGGTATGACTTCTTGACTAGATATGGGTCGCATATTTTTCTGCATCAACAATATCTCATCATAAGATTTTTGAAATAGCTCTTGCACTATAATGTAAGTGTCCTTGTCGTGGGAAGCTATACCAACCAAGCGCATTGTAGATGTACAAAGTGAATTATAGCTACCCAAAGGGGTACTACAATCAACATCAACATGTAATTGAGATTCCTCAATACAATGACTCATATTGGTGGTTTTTGCTTGCGTTGTCCAACGTTTTAGCACATACAAAGACGGTATCTTATGAACTTTAGGAAAAAGAAACCGTTTTAGTATATGAGTGCATAAGATGCCAGAAAATTGGAACAACTTGCATTCACAAAAGAGTTCTTTTTTATTATGGTTAACGATTACTATGTAGCTCTTCTTTGACATAAATGCAAGTGCCTCATCACTTACACTTGAAATTTGATATTCATATTCACTAACCTTCTCTATGTCATAGCATGAAGTTAGCTTCATTTGCTTCTTTAAAAGTTTAAATAGTGTTCTAGTGTAGATATCCCTTGCATGTTTCTCGATGAGATACATAGACCACAATGTTGGTTGGCCATTCTTAGATATGTAGTCTTCTTCATCCTCTTTGTCATATCGATTCTCTACCACCTTCTCAAATGCTTGGACAAATTTAAATAAAGGTAGATGATTGTTAACATGATCTTTAAATATTGCATTCATGCTCTCACTGCGTTGGGTTGTAGACATGTTGGCAAAAAATGTGTCTCTGAAGTAAACATGTATCCATTGCTCTCTTATATTACACAACAAGTTTAGATGTGCATTGTCACAAAAATTATATGTGGTTATCATCTTCTTCCGTCTTTCCTCAAACTCATTAATAGTGAGGGGTTGATTAATGCAAGATTGGAACTCTTCAGTGAACCTTGCAACAGTCCCATAGATCACCCTAAGATGTTCACGTGCTTTTCGCATTATATGCCATTGGCAACATCGGTGGATTGCATTAGGAAATACAATATGAATTGCCTTCTTCATTGTTGGATCTTGATCAGTTAAGATTGCATTTGGGTGTTTCCCATACATGGCTTCTAAGAATGTATGGAAAACCCATACAAAAGAATCAGCAGTCTCATCACGTAATAAGGCACAACCAAATAAAATATATTTTTTGTGATGGTTCACCCCAATGAAAGGTGCAAACGACATGTTGTACCTATTAGTCATGTATGTCGTGTCAAAGGTCACCACATCTCCAAATGCTTGATATGCCATTCTTGATTTAGCATCAACCCAAAAGATAGTACGTGCACATCCATCTTCATCAAATTGCACTGAGTAGTAGAATGTGGGGTTTATTGCTTGCATTTTTTTTAAATGTCCTATTGTGGATGCTACATCAACACCTATATATTTACTTTGCATGGAGACAAGTGTGTTGCTTAGATCCTTTCATGTAAATGTGACATTGTGGATGCCTCCTTGTTGGCTAGATATAAGTGACATAATCTGAGCACTAGAAATGTTTTGATCATGCATCACATGAATTAAATCCCGAACCTCTAACGACATACGACGGCATGAACAGTGAAACCTCTTCTTAGATGGGCTCTTGATTACTTCATGATTATGTTCTTTTTCAAAGCTTAGTACGACCCACTTTGAATCATCTTCTAATTTCACTCGCATGTGAGCCTTGTAGCCAGTTCGACTAGAAATGATGTCCTTTTGTGGAGACCCCTTTTGAGCATCATCAACTGTGTTTTTTCCTTTGTGAATTCCTTCCCTAGAGCATACAGATACCCTTCTAGTGACTTTTTTTGTCTTGGATGAAACATAATGGTTTCCTTTTCTTATACTGAACCCAACTCGGTATGCATATTTGTTGTAGAACTCCTCAGCTTTATCAACATTGTCATATATTAGGCCTATGTAAGGGTCTAAATTAGATTCAAATTCTATCCTATCATCCCCCATCTCAGGATCAATTTCATCTTCACGATATTCACCCACTTCTATGCCTCCACCCACTTCAATGTCTATATCTGCTTGACTACTATCCTACTCCATCCAATCAATTCCGGTCATCCCATCCATGTCATGTGAAAAGTCCATAGCTTGAGTAATGAGTAAACAGACCTGAAGAAAGGAACAATAGGGATGGCTCGCTCCGGATTTCTACTGCTGGCGTTCATCTTATTGTGCCTGTGGAGGAATGAACATGACCTTTTTCTAGCACCCCACCTTAGAGCCTCCAATGAGACTGCTGGCAGAGGAAGCAGGAAGGGGGGTCAGCGCAGGCAGGAGCAAGATGGCTCTGGTGGTGATGTCCTTTGTTGTTGTTGGTAGAGGCTGGCGGTGAGGTGATCTCGTTTAATGTTGTTGGCGGAGAAAGTAGGAGAAGTAGGAGGATTTGGTCAGGCGGATGCCTACTGTGGGTGATGTTGGCGAGCTGCGATCTCACCAGCCGGTGACCCTCCTCTGCCGCTATTTGTCGACTGTCAGTGAGAGGGGGACAGAGCAGAGCCCCGCCAGTGCTTCTTGTGAGAGAGAGAGGAGCGGGGGAGAGAAGAAGCGGAAGGAGGAAGGAGTGTAGAGGAAGGAGTGGCGGGGAAGGAGGAAGGTGGAGGAGGAAGGAGAAGAATGCTTCCTATGAGAGAGAGAGGAGCAGGGGAGAGAAGAAGCAGAAGGAGGAAGTAGTGTGGAGGAAGGAGTGGAAGAGGAAGGAGGAAGGTGGAGGAGGAAGGAGAAGTAGGGCGGCGGAGGAAGGAGGAAGGGGCAACGGTAACTTGCTCGCATTACTGGGAGAGACAGATGGAGGGAGAGAGAGTCAGTGAGAGAGAGAGAGAGAGGAGAAGGAGAACACTGACAGTGGTGGGTCCGTCAGTGTAGTTATGGGAGAGAGAGAGGGAGTAAACGAAGTTTACTCATCTATGAGTGGGGCTGGGAGCTGGGATCTGGATGGAGATCCAATGGCTAAAAAGTTTATTGTATTGGGGGCACAATACACTTAAGTGTATTCTAGCCTAACTCTCTCTCTGTGTGAGTGTATATATATATATATATATATCATGAAAAAGGAAACATAACTTGAAAGTCTACTATAGGACTAAGGGTTACCTTCAACTTGATCATCATCATGGACTTCTTGACCATCCAAAGCAAAAACTCTTCTGGCTCACCTTTCTACATGTCTCTTACCATTGTTGTTATCGTTACTCTAATGAGAACTTGAGGTTGTTGTTGTTGTTGAGTTGTACATGTCCATTGTGAAGCTGAGGGAACCTAGGGCGAATATGTCTAGGTTCATTGCAATGATGGCACACAACCCAATAGTCAGGTTGATACTTTGCTTACTTCTTATCTTGAGAACACCTCCCTGGAGGATCGTAACCATTGTACTTAGCACACTTGTATCTTCTCTGCTCATCTCCTGAAGGTTTCCTCTTCTTATCAAACTCCCTAGGTTGAAACCCTGGGTACGACTCTATGGCCAAAGCCTTATCGACCATCTGTTGAAAGGTCAAGGGTAGTTGTGGGATAACAGAATTACCCACATTGTAGTTGAGTCCTTGAAGGAATAGGTCAACCCTATGCTCCTCACCCAAACCTACTGCATAGCATTCCAATATTAAAAACTTTTGCAAAAAAGTAGAAAACGATAAGCAACATTGCTTCAAGCTGTAGAACTCTACTTATTTCTTCTTTAGGGAAGTAGTGCAAATATACTTCCCACGAAAGAGAGCCAAAAACTCCACCCAAGACATGTTTGAGATGTCTCTAGTCCTCAAAATCCCAATCCTCCAAACTCTTGTTGGTCCATATGAAACATTTGAAGCAAACCTAACCTTCTGGTGTGGTGGACATGCCATACCATCAAAAGTCTTCTCAATGGCTAACACCCAATCATCAGCTTTTTCAAGCATCTCTATCTCACCTTCACCCTTGAAGGAAGGTGGTCGCATCGTCATGAACTCCATGATTGAGAAATCCTTAGGCTTCTCAGGTAGAGACGGGTCTTTCATCTTCCCCGTCATGGAAGAAGCAAAGAGTTTTCAAAACATGGCCAACTCTTGCTCTGGAGTCATAGCTACTCCCAAACTAGCAGAAGTTGAGGTTCCCTGACCAAACCTAAGGTTTTGGGGTGTCTCATAATCGTACTAGTTGTCAACAGTCGAGTTATTTCCCGCCATTAGGGTTTTTCCTACACAAGGCAAGGTACTAGGTATAAGCAACCTATGATAAAGGCAAACAACCTAAGGGAGACATGTTTGATATATTTAGATAACTGAAAGTCACAGGCTCTGATACCATGTTGTAAGGAGTGGGATCCCATAGGGATACACTCCCTACTAAAAATAAAAAGGCAACATCCACCAACAATTTTTTTTTCTCAAAAGGGGGATAAAACCAAATTTATTTAACATGATTGTATCATAACACAAAGTAGCAGTGGAATAGAAATATATATCTAATCATTACAAGGCTTCTTATCATACTAAGATTTCACCATGCAGGGTGACATAAAGGAAACTAACTACATGTATAGGACTAGTTGAGGATCACCTAACAATTTCAAGCAAAGTCTCCAATGAAGTCAGCTACACTTGTTGTGGTCCAGGTCCTCCTAGATCTCCTTCTCCTTGTCCAACACCTGGGGTTGGAAGTGTACCCCACAAAAGGAAAAGAAAAGAGGGTATCAAAAAAAAGTTGGTATGAGCATGCTAAAAAGGAATTGAGCATTATGAAAAGGTACATCAAGTATAGAAGGCTTCCCATGCAAAAAGATAATAACTACCCAATCGGGAATAAAATGAAAGAATCACAAGAATATGATAAAAGGGGTACTTTCCATTAAATCAATAATAAAAGTGGTTCCACAAAAGAACTCATAATGTTTTTAGGGAACAAAACCCATAACAACCTGCATGTAGGTGAGATAAACATAGCACTAGAACAACATAAGTAACAAATTATACATTTAAAGTGGCACATTACCGAACTCCCAAATATACATTTAAAGTGGGCCAAACCTCATAAATTTGAAACCCGGGAATGGGGCACATAACCACCATCTCAAAATAAAAAATAAGGGAACATAACCCAAAACCAATGCAAATTATATTACTCTAGGGCTACTGAGTCACACAACATGCTTAATAGGGAGTTAATTAAAGAGTTATAGTCAGATTTACAAATTAATCACCACATAAGTGATCATCATTATCAACCACCTCAAAGTGGGCATATAACAACAAATTGAGTTCCGTAATGAACAAGGCATAATAAACATTCCAAAAGAAAGTCATGAAGATATTTTGATCACAAGATCAATAACAAGTAGGGTACTTCACATGAAGCTAAGTTTTCAAAAGGAAAAGATATGGTTTTTAGGTTATTATCCAAATGACCAAGAGAAAGACAAATTAGGTTATTGCTCAATAAAGAAAAATAGGAGATGCTAACATACCTCTCACAGAGTCTTAACAAGATAAGATTACGTCTAGATCCAAATCTAGGTTTTGAAAGAACCTAATATCATACATGCGAAATCAGTATTAGAACTACATTGATTATTCAAAACCCTAAAATTGCCTTTTTATTATATGTGAATTAGGTCATAAAAATCACTACATATTTTAGTTTATATTTTTATGAGTTCAAAACATATCTATTATATTTTTCTGACTAATAAATATTTAGTTATGATTTATAAAAGTTATTAACTTATTAATTAGATCCATTAAAATAACCTCTTTAAAACATCAGATTTAGGAGACAAAACCAACACCATTAGAAATCTTGCATTTTTATAAATCCAATGAGTATTTATTTGTAATTTTTGGACAACCACAACAAAAGATATGAATTTTATAAAATCAGTCAATCAAAAATCATAAAAAAGCCAAATAGATAACTTGAGAGCGAGAGAGAGAGTGGGCCACCATGCTGAGTTGGCCCAATCTGACCCGGCCAAGTCAGGGGTCAAAGACATGGCCTTGACTCGCCCAAACAAAGGAAAACATGGAAAAAAGATGTTTTTACCCATAATGTCAAAACCAAACAAAACATCCAGTATTGGGGCAATATGGTAAATTGCTCAGTACCCATCTTCTTCCTCACAGACCCCCGCTCTGTGAGAACCGACCAAGTAGGTGCTTGCTAGGATTTTGGGCAAAACTCAAATTCACACTCAAACTCGAAACCAACAATGTGGAAGGAGAGCACGAGGTTCTATGAACTCACCGAGCCAATCTATTAGAGTGTTGGTGCTCGGCTAAATCCACCTTGTGCAAGGAGATGTGCGGGGGTCGATGCAAATTGGGGTGAACATATTTATATGTAAACTTAGGATATAAGACAAAACTGACATGCCCGTGAGAAGGAAAAAGAATGGAAGTTGGGAATTTGTGAAATACTTGACCATAGGTCACGATTTGGGGACTAAAAGATATGGAAAGTCTCTACAAACTCAACACACAAGAATTTAGGAAAATGGCCAACTATGGCGTGAAAAAATTAGATCACAAAACCATCCTTTTTTGAGTACTATACACGCACGGGTTACCCTCTGATATGATTTTACCATGTGTATAACGCAAGTGCACGCGTCAATGTAGTATAGGCCCTTGTGAGGCCCGAGTCGAACTCAGGGACACTAAATTATCGGTAGACTACTACTAACTACTCGCAATCAGATAGACCAATAAAAAGGTTATGAGAGTTGTTTTAAAAATAAAAGAAAAGAAAATAAAACAAAGCAATCGATTAAATGTTTAGTTTAATGAATTCAAGTGGAGATCTTTAGGGTTGTGGTTTCACCACGAGTTTTCATTGTATGAATTTACATATAGTTACTCATGTTCATCTCTCAATCTGGGTAGTGTCCTGTAGTCAGAATTGTCTACTGTCGTGGTACGATTCACTACCTATGTCTAGGTCGGTTCCACCATCGTAGTAACATATACCCTAAACTAGGTGCATTAGAATCGACCTCTGGGTTTCCACCATTAACCTTACATCACCTTGTTCAAGGGATTTGTTAATTAATGTGAATTTTGTCTCTTTTCAACCATTAATTCTTCTTTCAAAGTAATTAAAGGCATTAGATTATCATTATGGTGATCAAGCATAACAATATAATTGAGAAAATGAAATCATACCACGGATTTAAGAGATAAATTATGAATTTCTATGATAAAAATGCCATACAATGTTTCCCCGGGCTACTCCCGGTCTTAAAGATAAAGGGTATTAGCCCCACATGTTCATCTCAGAGCAAAACGTGGGTGAAGAAAGGGGAAACATGGAGAAAAATGTGAATAAGTAATGAAACCCCTGAACGGAGAAGATCCAAGTGTTCCTCGGCGTAGAATGTGCGATCTACAACCTTTCGGCGGTGGAAAATGTCTTCTTCAGATTCCGGAACGGCTGGGGTGTGCTTCTGGGCTTTGTTCTTCTCTCCACACCTTCTCGGGATGTGTGCAACAGACAATGACGTGATACCCTACTCTTGCCCGCCGTCATTAGGTATAATCGCCGAGTTAGGTTGCAAAAATATCACAACTGTTGGATTAGAGCCGATCTGAAACAAACTCTGATATGACGGTGTCGATACCATCGATGCGGGTCGATGGTATCGACCCCTCATGATATCGGTAAGCCTTCTTTTCTTTTCTTTGTTGCACCTGATGCTGACTCCATACCATCAACGCGGGTCGATGGTATCGACACCCTTAGGCTCCAGTTGTATCCCCTTTTCTGTCGCTGAAACTACACGTGTCGAGAGTATCGACTTTGGGGTCGATAGTATCGACTGGCTGGTCACTGGCAACCTGATGGAATGTCGCTACCATCGACTTCCCTGTCGATGGTATCGACTCCGTGTTGCTCCTTGTGACTGGCTGCCTGTGGTTGTGTCGATAGTATCGACGGCTGCAGATATGTGTTTATCCTAAAATTGTAAAACAAAACCACATCAACCGAGATAAAACCTAATATTGTAATCATTTATGCTCAAAACAATAAGATAAGAGAGATTTGACACTAAGAAGGATCATAGACTAAAGTAAGTGAATTATACGATATTAACCACCAAAATGACCAATAAACGCATAAAACGTGAGTAAAACAAGTCTATAAATGCGACTCAAAATCATCGCATCAAACTCCCCTAAGCTTGAACATTGCTCGTCCTTGAACAACTAAACTTTAGAATAGAATTGTGAGGGTCAACTAAAGAACAGATTATCACAACAAACATCACCATATGATCCCCACCAGACATTCACATTCCGACCCTCACTAACCACAGAATGATAATTACCCTAAAGGAGACAGTAATCATCCATAAAAGATATCTACCTCTAAATTGATAAACACTATCACATAAGGTAGTTAACATAATAAAATCCTCCAGTCTAGACTCAGTGCATCTTGTGATCTCCTATTCTACGTTGCTCGCCCTAACTACCATCTACATGGAAGCAGCTCTCCTGGTATTAACGAATGAGGAGAAAATCACGGTGGCCTACCAATTCGAGCAACGGGTGGATGGAATGGGTGGCTAGTGGAAGAAATGGAAGCACTATACGGTTTTAACATGCACAAAACAATAATGACCTAAATGATGCATATGCAAGTAAAAATGCCCTAATGCCTACATTTGGGTGAGATGATGCATGCACTATCATTCCGTCTCAAGGTGAGACGGAATATCTAAGAGAACTACATCATGTACTTATTCTTCTTAAGATGCAGGTGAGACTATGTTCCTTTCTCCCTCTCAATCCTACTTTCTTCTCAATACTCTTTTTTTTCTCTTTTTTTTTTCAAAACTTTTTTTTCAAATTGTTTAAGCCCTTATTTTCATAGTTGACAATGAATTATTTGTCGGGCTCACTTATTGCTGCATAACTTATACATTTGAAGCATTCAGAAGGTATGGAACAAGTTCATCACCTTTAATGTTTCATATGACATAAGATGCATGATGTACCATATGCACAAAAATGTGAATGCAGCTACAAAATGATAGTTATGCAACTAAATGACACACACCTAAGGATAATGTGCATGTATAACTACTCTATTTTTTCCTTTCTTTTCATGCAAAATATGTGAAAGTAGTTGCAATGCAAAACCTACCTACATGGGATGCAATCAAAGAGATTAAAACCGTAATGTACTTCTAATTCTTAAGGTGGAGTATGAAAAGAATGGGGTGGATAGATCACAAGACTAATTGACTAAACCTTTGGAAATTATTATGTGTCCCTCCCTACTGACGTGTGTAGTAATTAAGAGGTTTCTCTCTCTTATTTCAAATTAAAGTCTCATTATCATTTGGTAAGTTTAGGCTCAAACAACCAGTTCCGTCCACTTTTCATGAATCCTAGGAATGTACAGTTGTGATATCCTGTTTTAGAGTTGACAAACCCATCATTTCCTTAAGTTATATGCTCAAAGTTGAACAACACAAGCTTGCAAAAACACTATTTGTTTTTAAAATTTGCCCCTGATTCCCATGTACAAGCAACGAGATGACACAAGACATTAGACATCCACAATTACACTAGATAGAGTGTGGATCCTACAAACAAACTAAGAACGACAAGAAATAAATGACAAAAGACAAAACAATAAAAACTGAGAAAACTAAAGGATAGAGATGTTCCAACTCCCCCCCTAAGCTTGAATTCGACTATGGCCTCATAGTAAAAAACAACCTTAAAAGGTGGAACAGTGATACCGATCATTCTTCAGGAGGAGGCAGGTACTGCAAAGCCGTGCGGTCCCAAGATGGGTATTGCCCCTGAAAGCTCGGATCGTACTGGGGCATTGGTGGAGGTTGTGGATACCCCCCAAAGTAATTCTGGCTCCAGTAATGATCATAGAAGGGCTGCTATTGCATCTCCATCCTATGCAACCTATTGTGGATGTGCTGCTGGTTGTCGAGGAGGAGGCGCTCATTCTCAAAAATGGCCCTCTGGTTATCTAACATTCAGTTCGTTGTATCCTGAATACCGGTGTATGAAGTTGTATGTTGCTGCAGTGTATGATGAATATCTTGCAACATTGTATACATCCCCTTCATTGAATAAACATCCTCTCCTAGATGAGAGGGCTGAGGTAGCAGAGGCTGTGAAGATAAAGATGCACCCGGATGCATGCGGGGGCGCTTTCGGGGTGCTACGCGTGCCCGAAGAGGAGTGAAAGCCTCCTCTTCCTCTTCATATTCTTCACCTTCATCGTTGTTGTCATCATCACCACCGTCTTCATCAGAGTCGTCGATGGCAATGACAGGCCATCAGAAATGTTGAGTGCCCTCAGTGTTTAATACGGGGTCTAGAAGTGAACATTCTTCATATGCGTGATTAACATGGCAATGTGCATATTCCAATCCATCACAGAGCATGAGGAGGTTGCAGCGGTGCAGATGCTGGAGGTTGACCTTGCTCCTGTTAGAAAGGGGAGTAAGCTGGGAGAAATCTAACCCAAGGTAGAGGGCCAACGGTGTGATGAGCCCTCAAAAATGGATTGGAGCCTTCCGCGTACTCCTCCTTACGGCCAACATGCGCGTTAAGTAGAACGTGCCCCAATTGCACTCCTCACGCTTCAGCAATTTGTGAAGGAAAAAAAATATGTCTCTTGAAACTTGCTTAGAGACAGGTCGCCGTGAGCAAACAGCGTGGTGCAGAGCATGCGGTGAAGAATCCGCACAAATGGATGCTCGAAATACGCCACTGTAGCATTGTGGTATTAACAGATTTGCCCGGGGGCGCAGTCACGAGCTGGGCGAATATATCATCGTAGTCCGTCTTGTTGTCTGGCCTCCAGTACTGGTAGTCATTATGAAACCAGTTATAAACTAAATTGAACTGGGTAAGAGTGAGGGTGTAGTTATTGTTGTAGAGTCTGAATGACACCCGCCCTTTTCTCCACTCTCTGTCGGTGGCGATCAAGTCATTGGGCACCACATTGATGTGCAATGATGCCATGAACTCCACCATGAGTTCCTTGTATGTCAGCCACTCGCCGAAGAAAGGTTGGTCGTCGGTGTGGTACTGCAGCTCGTCGGGCCTCCTGGATGTGTGTCTCGCCTGCCCCTTCAAGACGTAGGTGAGGTTGGCCTCGAACCCCAGATCACGGACCATTGTCCGATCAACATAGCGTGTGGGCTCGATCTTTCTCTTCATCAGTTCCTCGTAGACCTTCCAGACCTCCATGGAAGGATGGACAATCCTCAGATGAGGAATAGATGCAGTAGGTGGAGGAATGAACTCGAGGATCTCCATAGGATCCTCCTGTGAAGAAGAAGCACCGGCTGTACGCACCATCGTCGCCGAGAAAGAAGGAATAGAAGATGGAGATTGGTGAAGGTTGGAGAAGACAATCTCCGCTCAGTGAAGGCTCGGGGAAGATTGCGCTCCTTGGATGCTCGTAGCCAGGCTCTGATCGCACAACAAGACGCACGACACAAGTGAAGGGAAAAGGCTCTGAAGGTGTGACGTCATATGACAACCAACCCTCTCTTTTATAATTGTGGTCGTCGCTACTGTCACCCGTCGATACCATCGATGCGAGTCGATGGTATCGACACCTGTAGCACAATCTGGTCTTCCGCTAGTATCGACGGTTGTCGATACCCTGATGTGGGGGCCCGTATCGATGATGCATCGATACCATCGACGCAAGTCGATAGTATCGAAACATCCCACGGACCGACTCTCTTAACGTAGTGATCGCCGTTGATTTCCTCTCGCGGATTGGTGACGTGTCGCGTCGATACCATCGACGCAAGTCGATAGTATCGACTCTGCTTAGGGCAAACATCCTCGTGAGGCCCGACCGCCGTAGTCTTCATGTAATTGGTTCGATACCATCGACAGGCCTGTTGATGGTATCGACTTCACTGAGACAAATTTCATCTTAATATCTCTAGAGATATCGCGAGTATCAACAGCCATGTCGATACTATCGACCCCATTTTGGCGATCAACTTGATGGTGGGTCGATACTATCGACGAGGCCATCGATAGTATCGACTCAAATAGATTTTTGCAGCCACATAACTATGCCCATGTCGATACCATCGACACAAGGGTCGATAGCATCGACCCTGCCTCAGTCCTATACATTGAACAAATGATCAAGGTATCTTGTTTACACTAAAAACAAAATCGAATCAAACTAATGTACAAATGTGAAAGAAACTAAATGAAACTACCAATGGCTAGGTTGCCTCCCAACAAGCGCCCTTATTTAACGTCTTAGGCTAGACAAAATCAAGCTCCTCATGCATCCGTAAGTGCAAAGAGTTTAACCTCATGCACTTTACTCGTGTAATCCTCACCGAAGTACAACTTCAATCTCTATCCATTAACCAAAAATGTTGACTCGCCATCATGCACCATGATTGCTCCATGTGGTCGTACTTCCTCTACAATGAATGGTCCACTCCATCAGGATTTCAATTTCCCGGGATGCATCTTCAACCTTGAATTGAACAAGAGCACACGATCTCCCTTCTTGAAGACACACATCTGAATGTGTCGATCGTGAATCAACTTCATTCGCTCCTTGTAAATCCACGAGCTTTCATAGGCATTCATCCTCAGCTCATAAAGTTCATTAAGCTCTAACAAGGGTTTCTTCCTTGCTTCATCATAGTTCAAATTCAGCTTCCTTAATGCCCAGTGCGCCTTATGCTCCAATTCCACTGGCAAATGGCAGGCCCGACCGTAAGCCAACCTAAAAGGCGTAGTGCCTATAGGTGTCTTAAATGCCATCCTGTACACCCACAAAGCATCTGATAGTAAGGTACTCTAGTTTTTTCTCATCGAAGCTACTCTACGCTCCAAGATCTTCTTAATCTCTATGGGAGACTTCCACTTGCCCCTGTGTCTGCGGGTGGTACGGGGTACCAATGCTGTGCTTTACCCCATACTTTCTCAACAATGCCACAAACTTATGATTTAGGAAATGTGTACCTCCATCACTAATAATCATTCTTGGTACACCAAACCTGCAGAAAATGTATTCTTTGACAAACCTGCACACTACAGCGACATCATTAGTCATAGTGGGTATTGCCTCTACCCACTTCGATACATAGTCAACAGCTAATAGAATGTACAAGTTAGAATTGGAGGACACAAAGGGTCCCATAAAATCAATACCCCACAGATCGAACACCTCGACCTCCTGAAATACATTGAGGGGCATCTCCTGTCGCTTTGAAATGTTACTTACCCATTGGCAGGAATCACATTGCCGCACATAGTCATATGCGTCTCGGAACAAAGTAGGCCAGTAAAGGCCGCTCTCAAGTACCTTGGCCGCCGTTCTGGAACTAGCATGGTGGCCACCAGTCGATAGAGTATGGCAATGATGAAGGACACTTTCTTATTCTACCTCCAGTACACACCTGCGCATCACACCATCCCTGCACTGCTTCAACAGAATGGGGTCATCCCAGAAATAATATCACAAAGAATGGAAAATTTCTTTTTCTCTTGGTATGTCCAATCATCTGGGATAATTTTGCATGCAAGATAATTTACAGTATAAGAAAACCATGGATCTTTAGATTTCACAGATAGAAGTTGTTCATCAAGAAATGTCTCAGTAATGGGTATATGCACGTCCTTCTCATCTACCCTTTCCAACCTAGACAAATGGTCTGCAACCACATTTTCTTTTCCTGCCTTATCTTTGATTTCAATGTCAAATTCTTGTAACAGTAAGATCCACCTAATCAGTCTAGGTTTGGCATCTTTCTTTTCCATCAAATACTTTATGGCGGCGTGGTCCGTCCATGCCACCACTTTAGATCCAACAAGATATTGCCGAAATTTTTCAAAAGCAAAAACTACGGGGAGAAGCTCTTTCTCAGTTGTCGTGTAATTAAGTTGTGCTTCATTTAAAGTTTTGGATGCATAGAAAATCACAGAGGGTTTATTGTCCACACGTTGTCCTAAAACATCCCCCACTACGAAATCTGATGCATCACACATCAATTCAAACAGCTTTGTCCAATCCGGTGTTTGCACAACCAGAGTAGAAATTAATTTTTCTTTAAGAACATTAAATGCATGTAAACACTTTTCGTTAAAATCAAAGACAGCATCCTTCTCCAATAGCTTAGATAATGGTTTGGTAATTTTTGAGAAATCTTTTATAAAGCGGAGGTAAAACCCGGCGTGACCTAGAAAACTTTGTACCCCTTTCACCGAATTCGGTGGGGGTAATTTGGAAATAACCTCAATCTTCACTGGATCATCCTCCAACCCTTTGCTAGACACTTTATGTCCAAGCACGATCCCTTTGCTAACCATCATATCGCATTTCTCCCAATTGAGAACCAAATGTGTGTCCTCACATCGTTGCAAAACCTTATCCAAATTGTATAAACATTCATCAAAAGACGCACCATAGATGGAGAAATCATCCATAAAGACTTCCAAACAGCGTTGAACCATATCAGAAAAAATGGCAAGCATGCAACGCTGAAAGGTTGCTGGTGCGTTACACAAACCAAAGGGCATACGGCGGTATGCAAATGTTCCGTAAGGACAAGTGAAGGTGGACTTCTCTTGGTCCTTAGGATCATTGAAATCTGATTGTACCCTGAATAACCATCGAGAAAACAAAAATGAGATCGACCTACTAATCCCTCTAAAATATGATCAATGAATGGGAGAGGAAAATGATCCTTAAGCGTAGCAGCATTCAATCTATGGTAATCTATACATACACACCACCTGGTTACCAGACGGGTCGTGACTGGCTCATTTAACAAATTATGTGTAACAGTAATTCCCCCCTTTTTAGGGACTACTTGTGTAGGACTCACCCACGTCGAGTCAGATATATCATAGATGATACCTGCAGAAAGGAGCTTGATCACCTCCTTCTTGACAACCTCCATCATGCTAGGATTCAGTCGGCGTTGTGGCTGAATTACAGGTTTGGCTCCCTCCTCAAGCCGGATCTTTTGCTAGCACAGTGTAGGGGAGATCCCCTTGATGTTCACGACCGACCACCCGAATGCACCTCGGTGGTTCTTCAGCATGATGAACAGTTGATCCTCCTCCTCAACACTCAGATATGCCGAAATAATCACTGGCAGCTTCTCACCCTCAACTAGAAATGCATATTTCAAATGATGTGACAGTGGCTTCAATTCCAAATCTGGCGGGCTGATCAAGGATGACTGAAGCAGTGATGGAAGTTCTCCGAGGTCTTCATAGTACCTAGCGTAGAAACACGACAACACCTAAATCATCTTGGCACATTCTTGTAGTGACTTGCATCTCAGCCAATCATGTGTTATATTAACCAGGCATGTTTCAAGAGGCAGTTTTGGATAGGCATTGAAAATAGAACTTGCTATGGCCTCATCTTCAGTAGAAGGAGGGATGTCCTCCTCGTTATCATTGGGAAAACCCACATCCTTGCTAAGAGACACAACCGTGGTCTGCTCCATGATGTCTATAGCCAGTGTCCCCTTCTCCACCTTAGTCATTACATGAGCCATATCTAGAAACATCTTCCCTGGACAAATAGAAATATTCTGATCAGAATGCTTCATCATGCGGCATTGCTCCTTAGCTTTTGATTGTGTTGTGCTGGAGGGCATGACCATCTCAAACCGATCATCAGTGATACCCAAGGTCAAACGACCTCTCCCCATCTCAAGTATCATGTCAGTAGTGGCTTAGAAGGGTCGTATAAGGACTAACTCATTGCCCTATTCATCTTGCATTTCCATTACAACAAAGTCTGCTGGAAATACAAACCGATCAACCTTTATCAACACATCTTTGCAAATACCATACAGTTTCACCACGGAATTATCCACCAACTGTATTGTCATATTTCTTGGACTTGATTCTTTCAATCCCAACTTCTTGAATGTAGAGAGAGGCATCAGGTTTATACTTGCCCTAGAATCACACAGTGCTTCACCAAATTTCACTTTACCAATGTAGCATGAAATATTGAAGCAGCCCCGATCTTGCCTTTTAGGTGGAAATGTGCCCATGATGAAAGCACTCACCTGTTCCTTAAGAACCACAACCTCGGTATCTGGGATTTTCCTCTTCTTTGTAATGATGTCTTTCAAAAACTTCCCATATGATAGTATCTTCTCTATTGCCTCTAATAATGGAATGTTGACGAAAAGCTTTCTAAAGCTATTTAGAAATTTCTTAAACTGAGCGTCCACTTTCTTGGCTTTCACGCTATTGGGATATGGGATCGCGACATTCTGTGCCCTTTGATGTGGCTGCACATATGGCATCCTCTTTCGTGTCTCCTCCTCAACAATGACGGGCTCTGTCGCAACATCATCTACCACATCCTCTACCGGATTGGTGATTAGGATCAGAACCTCCTCTGTGGCCTCACTATGTTTTCTTACTGGGGTTTGCTTGGTTCATCGGCCCTGGGGTTTAAAATCTTCTTACCGCTCCTTAGCAAGATTGTCTTAACCTGTTGGTTTCCTCCTGGAATGTTTGTATTACCCGGAAAGCCTTGCTGCGCTGACTTCTTCAGATTTGCTATCTCAGCTGCCATCTGTGCCAAGGATGTCTCTATAGTCCTCATCTGAGCCCCATGGCTTTGTAAGGTCTTCCCAAACTGATTCATGAATTCTCCTTGTTGCTTGATCTGCTGGCCAAAAGTGTTCATTAGTTCTTGATTCTGCTTTATTACTTGATTGAGAAACTCATTGCTCTTATCCTCTGATGACAGTTGGGGTTTTGCGTCGGGTCCTGCAAGAAATTATTTGGGTCCTTCCAGGAAAGTTTCTTGTCTTTCCTCCATGAATAATCGTTGTTTCTATACCCCTGCTGTTGGTGCATGAATTTTACTTGAGCTTCATCCTCAGATTCGGTATCTTCTTTTACAAGTAGTTTCTTGGCGAGAAGGTCCATCTTCTCATTTAGCTATTTGATGGCCTTTGACTCCCCCGCAGCCCGAACATGCTCTACGGTGTCTCTATCGCCCCATGATTGCTTCTTAGCCATGTTCTTCAAAATTTCCCAACACCTAGTTCCTGTGTTGTTTAAGAAGAAACCTGAACCTATGGAGTCTAAGTTACTTCTATCATGCTCAGAAAGAGCAAAATAGAAGATTTTAACCTCTTCTCCTTATCAAGCCCATGATGCAGGCACCTCCTTAGCATGATCTGAAACCGTTCCCAGGTCTCGGAGTAAGTCACTCCTGCTTTCTGACTAAAGTTATGAATTTTTCTGATCATATCATATGTCTTCTCGGGCAGAAAGAATGTTTCAAAGAACACTTCCACCATGTGGTTCCATGATTCCACATACTCATCATCAAGATTATGTAGCCATTCTCGTGCATTTCCCACCAAAGAGCTGGGAAACAGCTTCAAGTACAACGTCTCCTATGGAAACCTATCTATCTTGATCATATCACAGTTCTCCACGAACTGGATTATATGAGTCACCAGATCTTTGTTTTTAAGCTCGTGAAATGCATTTGATTTGACCAAATTTATTATTGCAGGATCAATTTTATAAGTTGGAATATTGATTGCTTGCTTCTTTATTGGCCCCTTTGAAGCAGATGAGGAAGAAGCTTTTATCTTCTCCCATATCGTCTGCTCTTCTGCCATGGCTTCTTGTTCTGAGTCGGAATCTATTTCATTTGGTTGGTCTTGAATATAGTTATCCTCGTCGTTTGGTCCCGGCAGTGGAACCTCTGGTGATTGCTGCATGTAGTCGGTGCTACGCGTCCTCACCATGCACCAGTACCTGCAAGATGATAATTTCAGTTCAGTACCGTGCTAGACGATTACAATAATATGAAAGATGGAACTATGAATTTCTAAAATGAATATAAAATAACAAAATAAAAATGTGGCCTAGAATGGTCGCTTACAACACTCATAGTGCCGACAATTGCTGTGTCCCCGACAACGGTGCAAAAAACTTGACACGATTTTACCATGCGTATAACGCAAATGCACACATCAATGTAGTATAGGCCCTTGTGAGGCCCGAGTCGAACTCAGGGACACTAAATTTGGTAGACTACTACTAACTACTCGCAATCAGCTAGACCAATTAAAAGGTTATGAGAGTTGTTTTAAAAATAAAAGAAAAGAAAATAAAACAAAGCTATCGATTAAATGTTTAGTTTAATCAATTCAAGTGGAGATCTTTAGGGTTGCGGTTTCACTGTAGGTTTTCATTGTATGAATTTCCATATAGTTACTCAGGTTCATCTCTCAATCTGGGTAGTGGTCTTTAGTTAGAATTGTCCACTTTCGTGGTACAATTCACTACCTATGTCTAGGTCAGTTCCACCATCGTAGTAACCTATACCCTAAACTAGGTGCATTAGAATCGACCTTTGGGTTTCCACCATTAACCTTACATCACCTTGTTCAAGGGATTTGTTAATTAATGTGAATTTCGTCTCTTTTCAACCATTAATTCTTCTTTCAAAGTAATTAAAGGCATTAGATTATCATTATGGTGATCAAGTATAACAATATAATTGAGAAAATGAAATCATACCTCGGATTTAAGAGATAAATTATGAATTTCTATGATAAAAATGTCATACAATGCTTCCCCGGGCTACTCCCGGTCCTAAAGATAAAGGGGATTAGCCCCACATGTTCATCTCAGAGCAAAACGTGGGTGAAGAAAGGGGAAACATGGAGAAAAATGTGAATAAGTAATGAAACCCCTGAACGGAGAAGATCCAAGCATTCCTCGGCATAGAATGTGTGATCTACAGCCTTTCGGTGGTGGAAAATGTCTTCTTTAGTTTTCGGAACGGCTGGGGCATGCTTCTGGGCTCCGTTCTTCTCTCCACACCTTCTCGAGACGTGTGCAGCTACTAATGACGTGATACCCTGCTCTTGGCCGCCATCATTAGGTATAATCATCGAGTTAGGTTGCAAAAATATCACAACCGTTGGATTAGAATCGATCTGAAACAAACTCTGATCTGACGGTGTCGATACCATCGACGCGGGTCGATGGTATCGACCCCTCGTGATATTGGCAAGCCTTCTTTTCTTTTCTTTGTTGCACCTGATGCTGACTCAATACCATCGATGTGGGTCGATGGTATCGACACCCTTAGGCGTCGGTTTTATCCCCTTTTCTGTCGCTGAAACTACACGTGTCGATAGTATCGACTTTGGGGTCAATAGTATAGACTGGCTGGTCACTGGAAACCTGATGGAATGTCGTTTCCATCGACTTCCCTGTCGATGGTATCGACTATGCGTTGCTCCTTGTGGCTGGCTTCCTGTGGTTGTGTCGATAGTATCGACAAGGATCATAGACTAAAGTAAGTGAATTATACGATATTAACCACCAAAATGAGAAATAAACGCATAAAACGTGAGTAAAACAAGTCTATAAATGCGACTCGAAATCATCACATCTGTGATGGAATGGACTTTTAGAATCCTAAAATGTCCAATGAAATAAGTGAAGTTATACATGTTGAATTATTTTGAGAATCCCAAATGTTTTGGTAAAGTTGGAGTGTTGATTGAGGTTTATATATAGATTAGCATCCATAAGTTTATGCCTCTTTGAGGAATTAATTGATTGGTAATATAGTTGAGTTTTTGTGTCAAAGTTGGATGTGATACAACTTGGACGATGATAAAGCCTTGGTCAAGTTTCATGAGGTTTGGAAGTTCCTAGATGATGTAATTTAGTTTTGAAGTGGGATAAATGATTAACTTTTGATGCATCCATGAGAAAAGCTTATAAATATATTTAGTCTCAGTTGTTAATTAATGCCTTATCACACCTTGGTTAAGAGAATGAGTGAAGTGGCTGCTTTTCTTGGTGGGCACTGCAGCGCCCATGGGCTGTAGGTTAGATTGGAGACATGGCTTTGTCGAGGCCCTTTATGGCCAGATCGGAGGGTTAAGGAGTAATTTCCTAACCCAGTTCATATACAACGACATAGGAGGCAGTTCAACTGTTGCAGAATCAAGCCACCACGATCATCATTCGTGGGCAAACGTTTGACCGATCGTGGGACAGCCTGGTCATGTTGAGAGGAGTTAGAAGTGGGATATGAACGAGAATAGAGGAGTTCATCTCATCATTTCCCATTGCTCCCTCCAACCTTTTCTGTAGGTAGAGCAGGGTAGAGAAGAGTAGGTTTCCGTGGAGAACTCTTGAAGCCGTGGAGCTCCATATGATGGTCATGAAGCCTGAAGCAGCATTAGAGGAAGCAGAGAGGAAGGTTTCATCGTTGCTTCTTGCTCAAGCCACAATGGTGCTTGAGACCTCAGCCGGCAGGCTCCGCCAGGAGGAGCCGTAATAGCAGCAACCTAGAGACCAAACCGATCTTTGGAGGAGGACACCACCGCGGCGGAGGCCATCACCGACGGCCATGGACAGGGCCCAGCCACGGTGGCGGCTGTAAGGCAGGGAGCCACATGGTGCAACCATGCGAGGAAGAAGTAGACGTCGAGGAGTCTTCATCAGTAGATAGGAGGACGGAGTAAGCAGCCGCATCCATCGCTGGTGCCGGCGAACACATGGTGGAGGAAGGGAGAGCAGAAAGGCACCGATCTCTTACCAAGCCGGCACACGACGCAGAGGAGCAACTGCACCGGAGACCCAAGGGCGGCAACGCCATCTGCAGGGCGGAGCAAAGCATCTGCGGCGTCACTGTGAAGGAGCGGCGATGGAGCTAGGAGGAGCTTCCATGATTGCTCGTCGGAGATGTGTCTGCCTCACGCAGGAGAAAGTCCCAGATGGCGGCGGTGTTGGGCAGAAACAAGCCCACGCTCACGGGCAGCAGGCTGGGATCGTGAGGAAGAGGAGGGTTGTAGCCGATCTTTGGCCGGAGAGTAGCCTGGCGTCGGCGCTGTGTTGAGCAGAAGAACAAGGAAGCTGAATAGAAGTGAACCATACCGGGTCCAGACCCTGAACCGGCTGCAGCACTAAGGGATGCGCACAGCCCTAGTAGCCACGTGGCAGCAGGCCGTTGGCCTGAAAAAGGTAAATACCTGGATCTTGCATAATTCACAATATTTATCTCGATGCTCAAAAAAATACAAACAAGGTATCAAACTGTTCATAAAAATGAGTAGAATCACATAAATGCTTAATATCAGTCTTTTGAGACAGTAATATTAGTAATATCATGTAAGTTGTAATATGCTTAGTTCATGTGTAATAAATAACAAATGATGGCCTAAAATTATGAGAATATGTCAATAAGTCTATACTCATGTTTAGAATGCATATGATGTTAGTTATGATGATGTTGATGCACGAAATCATGTAATTTGCTCCATATGTCTAATTAGGGCTAATTACCCTAAATAAAATTCAATAAATACATTGGCGATCAATAAATGACAAAATTTACAGAATAAGTTCATATCAGTAATTGGAAGATAATATGTAGATCTGAGATCAGTTTTGTACACGAAATTCATGTTATATGAAGAGCACCCTTAATACAAGTGATGTAATCTTAAGATGGTTAATAAAAGTGACATAATGTTAAATATGTTCACATAATAATGTGACACAGGAGTATATCTAGTTAATGAACTATAATCTGGAATATGACATCAGTATGATAATTCTAAGACAAGAATACAAGTAATGATGGGAATATACTAATGAACTAAGCTAAACCCTAATATGAACATGACTAGGGTTAAGATGAGATATAATAGGATGAGAACCTGATGATAGTATATGGTCTTGTCTTGATCAGGTTTAACCAAAGATATAGATGACATGAGGAACATGTGATTAGAATGATCTATCTCTTTGGAAGGTACGCCATTACCTCTTACTTGGCTTATTATACAATATGCTTGTGTTATATGGTAGTAAAGACTTGGCATATGGTATTGATTGAAATGATTGTTCTTGTATGATATGTTGCATGATTTTCCATACTTATTGCTAAGAACACATCAAACATAATATATCTATTCCATTATATGAAAGCAGTAACTCTTTGGTAGTGTGCTTGGAAGTGACCTAAATCTTTGGTAGTGGTCACATTGTACATATGACCTAACTCTTTGGTAGTGGTCAGACCTAACTCTTTGGTAGTGGTCACAGTGTACATATGATCCAACTCTTTGGTAGTGATCATAAAGGCCTTGAGATATAATGGAAAATAAGCTTAAAATATGTGTTCTCTTTTGTTAATGAATATCCTTGTGCAAGTATATGCTTTTCTTATATTCTTCTGTTACTGCCAAGTATTAGTTTTATCTTATTGCCAAGATATGATGAGAGGTATATAAAAGACACGTAGGCGTACTGAGTATAATATTCATGAAATATTGTGCTGACGTGTACCGCATGTAATATTTTGTTTAGGTTGTGGTTATGCTCTTGAAGACCCAGGATAGTGAGAGTTGTGTGGCGAGCTGATGTACAGGTGGACCTGTTGTCTTAAGATCATGTAGTTTAGATGTAGTACATGTATATGTATAGTTTTGCTGTTCAATATGTAATATCAAATGTTGTAACAATTCATGTTGTAATTATATGTTGAATGGTGAACATGTGTGTATGGTTTTATTATTGTTCATGTACATGTGCTACTGCGTTTCCTTCTGACTTCCTCTGATTTTCTTCTTCTTAGCCTCATGTGGGATGTTTAAATTGGGATTCTCGCTGAGGTGAGGGTTTCAATTTGGATGTCTCACATCAGATTAAGTTTTAGAAAATCCGGGGACGTCACAGGTGGTATCAGAGCATGAACAATAGCAAAGCCTGACATTTTCTCATTATGCAACTTAAAACAAAAGAACCTTGAACCTTAATAATCTTTTAGGGTTAGATTAGTCGTCTTTTAGAGACTAGATCTGACCTAGCATCTAGGTTAGCACCTAGATGTCCGAGAACTAGGTCTAGACTAGTGCTTGTTGAGTAGCAAGTCCTTAGATGTCGTTCTTTCCTTGTAATGCAGCGGTATGGGATGTTGCACTATTTGGAAATGACGTGCATCAAGGGAAGAGAAACCCTGGACATATGGTGCTCGTTGTCTAGAGTAGCTACACTAGTCTACACCATTTTCTCACCCCTTTCCTTAGTTTTCATGACACTGTTCTCTCTACTATGTGTGGGGCACTCGTTTCAGGATTTGGTTTTCGATTCCAACCAGATCGAACCGTGATAGTTTTCTCTGACGCTTGTTTTATCGGAGAAAAACTATATAATATTTTATTATGTATATGTATTACAAAAATGTGTTCCCACACATGTACGAGTAGGAGGTGGTCATGTACCCTAAGTGAAAGTGAATGACATCAGTCTAGAAGAGAGAGTAGTTCTACATTAGATGTCTAGAGCCTTTTAGAATATGTGATACATGGATAGATGATATAAGTTCTGATGATATGATGTAAGTCTTATGTAGATGTTATAAGATAGTTCACGATGATCTATGTTTGTCTTCGAGGACTTAAGTTCAGTTTTGAGGTTTTGAGATAAGTTTTGATGATGCAAGTAAATAGGCTTTTATGAGACAAGATATGTTAAGATGAGACAAGTTGTGAGCCAGCATGAGCCTCAAACTCTTTTCCGAAGGAGGATCCCTAGTGTTAGGACCAGTTTTGGGGTTAACTCCAGAGAGAGTGAGACCCATTGGGAGAAGGTCAGAGAACCTAGACTCCATGATATGAGAAATATGAAAATTATGTGATATGATATGTCCTAAACTAGACTACTCCTGAGTGATTGAGTTGAGTCGCTTTATGCATGATTCCTATAGTCTTGTTGAACCCTAGATGTCCTTGGGAAGACCAAACCCTAGAGACAAAGAGAGGCTGGATATATGTGTATGCGAGTTTGAATATGAGAACCTACAATCTGGGTGAGGGAGAGAGAGTCCCAAGACCCTGGAGGAGGTAACTATGTTTTAGTTTTTGTGAAGCCTCATACTCGGGTTGGTGGTTTCCCATATAGGATTCTAGTGGTGTATATAAGAGAGTTTTGGGTAAGCATGGTTCATGGGTAGAAGACCTATGAAGAGTATGTCATAGCATGTTTAGGTTTGTGCTTTGTGGCTAGATCTTGTGAAGCTATCTGCCAGTTCCAATGAGATAGACCCGGAAACCCTAAACCGAGGAGGGAGGATAAAGTATATACATATAAGATACTCATAGAGTTGAGTTAGCTCAGATAGGATGAGCATGGCTTCACCCCCATGTTATGGGTCAAGGAGAACCCCAGTTGGACTGGATAAGGTTTTGATATATGTTTAACATGTCACTCACATAAGACTGTTTGGCACAACCACGGTATAACCAAGATAAAAATGTGATATGATCTTGAGACGTGATATACAGACATGATATGATGGAAACCTAGAGATGGTTTAATAGATATCAGCATATAAATGGTTAACCATATACATGAATAATGATGATAATGTGAAACTGTAGGTTAATCTTGTGATGAATTCACTAGAAAATGATGCAATTTATTATGAGTAATGAAATAAGATCATATGAATGAAACATGTTACACGAGGTGTTAATCTTAGTGCTTAACAAAGATGGAAAATATAGTTTGACAGCTAGCACAACATAATGATTATAACACCTTGATATGAACTAGATGGATAATGCGGGTTAATTATAGCTAACTCCCTTTTAAAAGGCCCATGTTAATGATGAACATGTTCTAACAATGAGCTCAATAAATGTTGATGATACCTTGACATAATGGGTTAACTTTAGTTAACTCCTTTAGAACATGGTAATATGATGACAGAACCCTAACTCATGGCTAAAGATAAGGAAGCACATCTAACATATGAGATATGTAATGACATAACCTGAGTTTCTAAACCCTTTTTTGAGCTTCCTTGAAGTGATGTTTCACCCTAGATGTTCTAAAACATCCCTAGTAGATTGGATATAAATCTAGAGATCTTGTCTATGTTGTGCATAGAATGGTGCTTACATGTGGATGAAGGCAAGAGAATGGTTTCCTTGGAAGTATGAGTATGGCTTACTTTCGAGGACAAAAGTTCTTTTAAGATGTATATGATGTAAAAGACTAGATTTCTGGCTTAATTCTGAGGACAGAATTTCTTTTAAGGTGTGTAGGATGTGATGGAATGGACTTTTAGAATCCTAAAATGTCCAATGAAATAAGTGAAGTTATACATGGTGAATTATTTTGAGAATCCCAAATGTTTTGGTAAAGTTGGAGTGTTGATTGAGGTTTATATATAGATTAGCATCCATAAGTTTATGCCTCTTTGAGGAATTAATTGATTGGTAATATAGTTGAGTTTTTGTGTCAAAGTTGGATGTGATACAACTTGGACGATGATAAAGCCTTGGTCAAGTTTCATGAGGTTTGGAAGTTCCTAGATGATGTAATTTAGTTTTGAAGTGGGATAAATGATTAACTTTTGATGCATCCATGAGAAAAGCTTATAAATATATATAGTCTCAGTTGTTAATTAATGCCTTATCACACCTTGGTTAAGAGAATGAGTGAAGTGGCTGCTTTTCTTGGTGGGCACTGCAGCGCCCATGGGCTGTAGGTTAGATTGGAGACATGGCTTTGTAGAGGCCCTTTATGGCCAGATTGGAGGGTTAAGGAGTTATTTCCTAACCCAGTTCATATACAACGACATGGGAGGCAGTTCAACTGTTGCAGAATCAAGCCACCACGATCATCATTCATGGGCAACGTGTGACCGATCGTGGGACAGCCTGGTCATGTTGAGAGGAGTTAGAAGTGGGATATGAACGAGAATAGAGGAGTTCATCTCATCAGTTCCCATTGCTCCCTCCAACCTTTTCTATAGGTAGAGCAGGGTAGAGAAGAGCAGGTTTCCGTGGAGCACCCTTGAAGCCGTGGAGCTCCATCTGATGGTCATGAAGCCTGAAGCAGCATCAGAGGAAGCAGAGAGGAAGGTTTCATCGTTGCTTCTTACTCAAGCCACAACGGCGCTTGAGAGCTCAGCCGGCAGGCTCCGCCAGGAGGAGCCGTAATAGCAGCAACCTAGAGACCAAACCGATCTTTGGAGGAGGACACCACCGCGGCGGAGGCCATCACCGGTGGCCATGGACAGGGCCCAGCCACGGTGGCGGCTGCAAGGCAGGGAGCCACATGGTGCAACCATGCGAGGAAGAAGTAGACGTCGAGGAGTCTTCATCAGTAGATAGGAGGATGGAGTAAGCAGCCGCAACCATCGCTGGTGTCGGCGAACACATGGTGGAGGAAGGGAGAGCAGAAAGGCACCGATCTCTTACCAATCTGGCACACGACGCAGAGGAGCAACTGCGTCGGACACCCAAGGGCGGCAGCGCCATCTGCAGGGCGGAGCAAAGCATCTGCGGCGTCACTGTGAAGGAGCGGCGATGGAGCTAGGAGGAGCTTCCATGATTGCTCGTCGGAGATTCGTCTGCCTCACGCAGGAGAAAGTCCCAGATGGCGACGGTGTTGGGCAGAAACAAGCCCACGCTCGCGGGCAGCAGGCTGGGATCGTGAGGAAGAGGAGGGTTGTAGTCGATCTTTGGCCGGAGAGTAGCCTGGCGTCGGCGCTGTGTTGAGCAGAAGAACAAGGAAGCTGAATAGAAGTGAACCAAACCGGGTCCAGACCCTGAACCGGCCGCAGCACTAAGGGATGCGCACAACCCTAGTAGCCACGTGGCAGCAGGCCGTTGGCTTGAAAAAGGTAAATACCTGGATCTTGCATAATTCACAATATTTAGCTCGATGCTCAGAAAAATACAAACAAGGTATCAAACTGTTCATAAAAATGAGTAGAATCACATAAATGCTTAATATCAGTCTTTTGAGACAGTAATATTAGTAATATCATGTAAGTTGTAATATGCTTAGTTCATGTGTAATAAATAACAAATGATGGCCTAAAATTATGAGAATATGTCAATAAGTCTATACTCATGTTTAGAATGCATATGATGTTAGTTATGATGATGTTGATGCACGAAATCATGTAATTTGCTCCATATGTCTAATTAGGGCTAATTACCCTAAATAAAATGCAATAAATACATTGGCGATCAATAAATGACAAAATTTACAGTATAAGTTCATATCAGTAATTGGAAGATAATATGTAGATCTGAGATCAGTTTTGTACACGAAATTCATGTTATATGAAGAGCACCCTTAATACAAGTGATGTAATCTTAAGATGGTTAATAAAAGTGACATAATGTTAAATATGTTCACATAATAATGTGACACAGGAGTATATCCAGTTAATGAACTATAATCTGGAATATGACATCAGTATGATAATTCTAAGACAAGAATACAAGTAATGATGGGAATATCCTAATGAACTAAGCTAAACCCTAATATGAACATGACTAGGGTTAAGATGAGATATAATAGGATGAGAACCTGATGATAGTATATGGTCTTGTCTTGATCAGGTTTAACCAAAGATATAGATGACATGAGGAACATGTGATTAGAATGATCTATCTCTTTGGAAGGTACTCCATTACCTCTTACTTGGCTTATTATACAATATGCTTGTGTTATATGGTAGTAAAGACTTGGCATATGGTATTGATTGAAATGATTGTTCTTGTATGATATGTTGCATGATTTTCCATACTTATTGCTAAGAACACATCAAACATAATATATATGTTCCATTATATGAAAGCACTAACTCTTTGGCAGTGTGCTTGGAAGTGACCTAACTCTTTGGTAGTGGTCACATTGTACATATGACCTAACTCTTTGGTAGTGGTTAGACCTAACTCTTTGGTAGTGGTCACAGTGTACATATGATCCAACTCTTTGGTAGTGATCATAAAGGCCTTGAAATATAATGGAAAATAAGCTTAAAATATGTGTTCTCTTTTGTTAATGAATATCCTTGTGCAAGTATATGCTTTTCTTATATTCTTCTGTTACTACCAAGTATTAGTTTTATCTTATTGCCAAGATATGATGAGAGGTATATAAAAGACACGTAGGCGTACTCAGTACAATATTCATGAAATATTGTGCTGACGTGTACCGCATGTAATATTTTGTTTAGGTTGTGGTTATGCTCTTGAAGACCCAGGATAGTGAGAGTTGTGTGGCGAGCTGATGTACAGGTGGACCTGTTGTCTTAAGATCCTGTAGTTTAGATGTAGTACATGTATATGTATAGTTTTTCTATTCAATATGTAATATCAAATGTTGTAACAATTCATGTTGTAATTATATGTTGAATTGTGAACATGTGTGTATGGTTTTATTATTGTTCATGTACATGTGCTACTGCGTTTCCTTCTGACTTCCTCTGATTTTCTTCTTCTTAGCCTCATGTGGGATGTTTAAATTGGGATTCTCGCTGAGGTGAGGGTTTCAATTTGGATGTCTCACATCAGATTAAGTTTTAGAAAATCTGGGGACGTCACAACATCACCCTCCTACCCAAGGTAGGAGTCACAATCCGCACTATCCACACAGTGATCCAATAGTCCAAAAGTGGAGTGAAATAAAGGAAATAACTAGGCCAAGTGAAAAATCCAAATCCAAATTGAATAAAGTGGGAAAGAAATTATTTCTTATTTTGTCTCTCCTCCTTTGAGGGTGCAAATGAGTCCCAAATTTAATAGAAATTTACACCCTAACTAATTTTGAGGTGTAGAATCTGAATATGTAATTATTTTTTCATTTTGAGAACTTTTAATGGGTTGAATAATTCAAAACTTATTTTCTCTTTCATCCTTCATTATTGGTGATAGGATTACCCAAATTTTATGAAACTTCACCCACAAGTCATAATTAATGTGTTGGATACGAATTTGCCATTAATTTTATGTGTTGGAGTTATATGTATACTTATTTAATATTTTTAAGGTTCTACACACTTTCTCTCTCTGAAATTAATATTTTAATCAAACTTTCACCAAATTGAGTAAACATTCACCCAAAGGCTTATGTTATTATGTAGATTATGAATATAAGATTATTTTCCATTTTTGGAGTCATTTAATATTTTATTTAAATTCTTTTGAGGGAAACTCATCTTTTCTTTTCAAAGTAAAAGATATATAGTTATTATTATCTAAATTGGTGAAACTTGGCCTCCAAGCCAAGGCATATCCCAAGAAAATGAATATGAGGTTATTCTTATCCAATAAATTTTCCTTTTAACATATTATTGATTATTTATAGTATTCCTATCATTAATAATCCAATATATCATGTTTTAAGCATTATCTTTGATTCCCTTTTCTCTTCCTTGCACCATAAGGAAAAGGAAGGATCAAGAACGAATGTAAATCATCATTATCACACATAAGTTTATTTATATCATATTTTATGGAATTAGAGCTCATTATTCTCAATTATGAACATTTTATGTACATTATTACATCATGTGACATATATTGATTTTATGATTAATTTGAAGGTATTAGGTAGTATTAATTTATATTTTAAGGTGATTTATTCACACATTAACATATTGAAAGTCACTAAAGAGCATATTCTAATCCTTGTTTGGCTAAATGTGACGTCCCAGGATTTTCTAAAACTTAATCTGATGTGTGACATCCAAATTGAAACCCTCACCTCAACGAGCATCCCAATTTAAACACCCCACACTAGGCTAAGAAGAATAAAATCAAGGGAGTCAGAATGAAAATAATTAGTAGCACATGTACATGAACAATCATAAAACCATACACATATGTTCACCATTCAACATATAATTACAACATGAATTGTTACAACATTTGATATTAAATATTGAACAACAATTCTACATATACATGTACTACCACTAAACTATAGGATCTTAAGACAACAGGTCCACCTATACATCAGCGCACCACACAACTCTAACTATCCTGGATCTTCAAGAGCATAACCACAACCTAAACAAAAGATTACATGTGGTACACGTTATCACAATATTCAAGAATATTGTACTGAGTACGCCTACGTGTATTTTATATACCTATCATCATATCTTGACAATAAGATAAAATTAATACTTGGCAGTAATAGAAGAATATAAGAAAAGTGTATACTTGCACAAAGATATTCATTAGCAAAAGAGAACACATATTTTAAACACATTTTCCATTATATATCCATGCATTTTCCACCTGAGGGAATGCTGCATCATCTTAGCTACCAAAGAGTATGAGATGTAAGGCCTTATGATCTACTACCAAAGAGTTAGATCATTGTATAATGTGATCTACTACCAAAGAGAATGATCACTTTCCAGCACTATGCTACCAAAGAGAATTAGTGCTTTCATATAATGGAACAGATATATTATGTTTGATGTGTTCATAACAATAAGTATGGAAAATCAAGCAACATATCATACAAGAACAATCATTTCAATAAATACCAACCGCTGGCGGATTCCCTCTCACCCTAGTGTTACTAGGGTTTCTTCCTCTAGATTGTTGGTTGGGGGGAGGGGGATTTGACTGCCGTAAAGTAGTGTCCCACTCCCCCTCAACCTCTTCTCGCCCGTCTTCAGCAGGGTCTCTTATTCGGGAGGCACGCGGGTGTGTTGTCTTTGGAGGCAGTAGTCTTCTTCCTCCCTGTCGTGGAGCCCATTTGCGATGAGTTTCCTACCTCCTTTCTCTTTTACTTGCTTTCTATTTAGACTAGGTTGGTCTCTTATTTTGTCTCTCTCGCTATTAATCAGTGCTTTTATCTCTTCTCGTAGTAGATTTCTCTTTCTCGGTCAATTTTTTTGTGGTGTTGTATGACAGCAAGTATGGGGATAATATCCTTTTAGAACTCCGATCTGGCGTAGATACTCTACCACATATACATACTCAAGTTGAAGGTATTCCTCATAGAAAGTTGTGTTAGCCAGCAAAGTAGAAGAGGGATCTATACATCATTGTTCTTATCAAATTCTGATATGAGATTTTTTGGTGGTTTGTATGTGTTCTTGATCTTTGTGCGGTCCTTTAGTTTATTTTTCTCCTCATGTAGATGTTGTATGGATCCTCCATAATGAAATTTTTTTATTTAACTTCAAAAAAAAAATCAATAAATACCATATGCCAAGTCTTTACTACCATATAACACAAGCATATTGTATAATAAGCCAAGGAAGAGGTAATGGCGTACCTTGATTTTTTTTTGATAGCAAGCAGAAAGATTCATTACTCAATACGCCATACGACATCTACAAGGGTAGAGTACAACACCACCAAACCATACAAAGAGCTGATCAGAAACAAAGAAACACTGCAACTCACATCGGAATGAAAATAAAATGCTTATGTATTGATTTCTCTTCTGTGGAACTGACACATGCAGTTTATCTTGAGAAATTCCTTCAACTTGAGCATAAAGCAGTGAATTAAGAACTCGATCAGCATGATGTTCTGATAATGGGTAATCTACTCAACCGACACCAGACGAACCAAGCAACAAGATCAAACCGTGGCAAAAATGAGATCTAGACTAACTAGAAATCTCTCACTCTCCTGAAGAGAGGATTGCCGGAAGGTGACCAGACAACACCGATAAATGGTGACCGAACAACACCGATAAAACGGTGACTGAAAAGGTAGATAAACTGCCACAGACCCGACCAAACAGCTAAGAAAACAAAAATGACAAAGGAAAATAGAACACACAGAGGAAAGGGGGAGGAAACCCAGCCGCTAGGACCAGCTCGATGGAGGAAATAGCCAAATATACCCAAGGAAGCAGCACGGAAGGCCAATGAGGCTACGCCCCAGCCAAAACCACCGCCGCTAGGCTCAACTGCCGAAGAGGAGTTTGACCCGAGGTATGAAGCTCCACTGCCGAAGGCAGGAGAGGCGAAGCCGAATCAGGACTACACCACCACGAACTAGATCTGAGCGACCAGGAGAGGAGGAGAGGCCCGGGGGGAGCAGGCAGGCTCTCACCGGTAGCCTGGAGCCCCTCCCCCAAGCCAGGTGTGCCGCAGGGGAAGCCCTAAATCGCCCCCTTTTTCGCCAGAGCGGAGCGGAGCGGTGTCTTGACCTCACCTAAGCACCTCAGTATTCAGATGGCAAGTAGTGATATGGCGCACCTTGATCAAGAGACATCCTTATCACATATTCCTCATGTCAACTATATCTTGGTCAAACCCTTGGTTAAGACAAGATCACATACTATCATCAGGTTCTCATCATCTTAACCCTAATTATATCCATTTTAGGGTTTACTTAACTTAGTAGGATATTCCAAATTTTACTTATATCCTTATCTTAGAATTATCTTACTGATGTTATATTCTAGATTATAACTCATTAACTGGATATACTCCCATGTCACATTATTATGTGAGCCTATTTAGCATTATTTCACTTTCATTAACCATATTAGGGTTACATCACTTTTATTAAGCGTGTCCTTCATATAACATGAAATCCATGCATATAGTTGATATATGAGTTACATCTTAGCTTCAGATTGCTGATATGAACTTACTCTATAAATTTCACTATTTATTGAGTATGTGTGTATTTATTACATTTTATTTAGGGTTATTAGCCCTAATTATCCATATGGAGCAAATTACATGTTTTTGTACATCAACATGACCATATCTGGTATCATATGTATTGTAAACATGGTTATGGACTTACTGACATTTTTCCATAATTTTATATCATCATTTAATATTTATTACTCAAGAACTAATAATTACACATCTTATATGATAAAACTGATATTAAAGCATTAAAAGGCTGATATTATGCTTCCATATTGTTCTACTCATTTTTTTTAGAATTTTGGTACCAGATTTGCATTTTTCTGATCAACAAGCTATTTTCTATAAATTTTCTAAGATCTGTGAGTGTATTGGGTATTTACCTTTGCTTGGCCAATTGCTTGATGCCACGTGGCTCAGTGGGGGTGCGACTCTCCTTTCCTTGTCTGGCCACCCGATCTGGATCCCGGGTGGGATCCGCGGATCTCAGGATCTGCCAACCCGGTCTGCTCCTCCCTTTCTCGCGATCTCGCACTTTGCGATCTCTGTTTCTCCGCAACAGAAGTCGTTGCCTCATGAGAGATCTCCAGCGACGGATTGGCCATCCTCCATTGCTCCTTGTGAAGGACCTACCTAGGCTCGAGCTTCAGCCACTCTCCATCCACACCGGTGGCCTATTTGCTCATCCACATAGCTCTTCCTTGCGATCTTTATGAGGAGGTCATCGTCGCAAGGTTCTGTTGTGGCGGATCAAAGAGGCAACTTGCCTCTGTGCATCCTCGCAATGATCTAAAGCTTCAAAGATCTTTACAAGGCCTTCACAAACTTGTCCATGTCCTCCATTAGAGGCAAAGAAGCCTGCAACATCTCACACGAACTTTGGTTTGTCTCCAGAAAGGAGGGACTTCATCACCCGAATACGTAACCCCAATAGGGCTCGAGAACACTCGTGTGATACTCCCTGGCCTCCACCTTGCTTCATTCATCCTCACATACAGCTATCACCCCCTCTATCTCGATTTCCTTCCTTTGGTCTTGACCTACTCGCACAGTTGAGAGGTAGAAAGGAGTGGGAGTTCAAACTCCCTCCTCAGATGATCGTTCACCCAAAAAGAGGGGTCATCTTGTAGGTCATATAGGGTCAAAGAGAACGACCCACACATCGTCCCTTATTAGGCCATGACCAAGACATGGGGTGAGGCTAGGCTTCCCACTCGCTGCAACCCCATGATCTCCAGCCTGACCAGAGGTAGTGGGTGAAGATCTAGCCATCCAAGGTGCATCCAACGACTATAAAGGAACTTGCCCAAGTCAGGATCCAAGGCTCACTTTAAATAGCCCTCACTGCCACTAGATTAAATATCTAGGGCTAGGATCCAACCATGCAGACCCAGCTCAAAAGAAAGGGGCACGTGACACAACCTATTTTAGGCTCAAGCTATTAAACTTAGGTCTATTGACCTCAATAATGCACATACTTTCTCAAATTTTAAACCTCCATAGCTTCCTCTAGGAACATCCAAATGCCACCAAATTTTAACCATAGCTTCCTTACCTCTCAAGGTACATTATACTCCAATTTGGTGACGAACAGCTATTAGAAAATTCAATTCAATTACTTAAAAAGGCATTAAAAAGAGATATCTTAATCATGATGTCAACCTCACATCAACACACCTACTTTGTCAAAAGCGTGGAACTCTCAATATAATTCAACCATATATGATTTTACTTATGTCATTGGACATTTTAAGATTCCAAAAGTCTACTCCATCACACTAAACCTCAAAGATTATGGTTTCTAAGTTCTTAACCCTGGAATAAGATTAAGTCCAAGGTTTATGTTATAGAAACCCAATCATGAGAGATATTATGATTAATTTTGCCCAATTCATTACATCATTTGTTGAATTGTATCTTGATAGTTGATTATAGATTTAATCAGAAGTCTCATGTTCTATTTGACATATTGAGCATGGCATTGAATAATCTCTTTGTATCTTGAATTCCCTTGTGGTGTTCCTCATGTATCCTATATGTTTGTATTGTTTTCTCTTACTATAATGCAACCTTAAGTGCCTTCCTATCAGATATTAGAAATCGTAGTTTTTCTCATAATTCAATCCTAATTTTTTTCTAGTTATACTTTTTATTCATATCTTGATTTGTTTCGCAATCTCTTCAAAATCTATTGTCATGATTTAGGTACATTCAACAAATAAATTGGACGGACCAAAAATGAAGCATCTACAAAGTTTCTTACCTAAAACAATTGTCCAATCTATTACTTACCTAGTTGAATATAAAATGTGTAGAACACATAGTTGGGTATATAATTTACCAATGAACAATCACACTTGTGTATATTTCCAAATATCCTTCAAAAATATGTTTAATAACTACATATTCAGAAACGTTTTATAGGTTTTATGATATAATATTTAAACTACAATTGATTGTGGAGAAATTACGTCCTTTCCAATATACATATAAACCAACACGTTAGAAGATGTCCCCCTTCAATGCAATATTTTTGTTTATCTCATCAACTTCATAAAGGTTGTATGTCATTAGAAATTTCTTTCAATTCACAACTACATAAGAAATTTTGTTATTACCTTGTCATGAAATGTGATTTTCTAAGAAGGTTTAATGGAATATTATCAAATATCATATTTTTTATATACATGTATACCAACTTATATTAACACATATGCATGTATACACTGACAGAGGCTAGGATCAATTGAGCTATTATGACAAAAGGGATCTCAATTTGACTTTTTCAGTGATAGTGTTTTGGATGGTTTTAGAAGATACAATGGGAAGGACATCATTGTCTAAATTTAAGGTTCCTTGGACGGCCCTTTGACGTCGTTTATCTATATTTAGAAATCACTTATTTTGTCTTTCCTATTGTTGGCGCTATAGGTGATCACCCCTTTGGAGGGATATATTTTCTATTGGTCTAGATGATCGAGTGGGGTGGGGCACTTAGACATAATCATGGAAGAAGGTTAAGTGGAGGTGGCCTGACATATGAAGTTGGTTGAGGTTGACAAATCTTATTTTGGGTGGTTTTGTCAACTGTCTTAAGGTTACTTATAGTACCCAAAAAACAAACAAATCTTGGTAGGATGTGTTAAGGTGATTTATTGAACCCAATCATAAATATCCTAGATTAAACACACAACATACATAATAAAGAAACAAAGATTCACTTTATTTAGAATAAACCATCAATGTTTACAAAATTTGTCTCGATGGCAACTTGGGAAGAATGATATATTGGAAACTAACATAAATAATATGCATCAATCCTTTTAAATCTAGAAAAAAGACCTCATGGTGTATTGTTTGGTGAGCCTCCTTCATCATTATATCAAAAAAATTGTTACCAACAACAAAAGAAATATCTTGGCAATCCTCATGATTGACATGGAGTCATTGCAAACACAATGGAACACTGTTAATAAATTGACATTACTTTTTGTGCTTGAAAAATAATTTGTGCATGGTAGGGACATATAAAGACAGTAAAATACTTTATTATAAGGTAAATTAACAAATAATACATTACACTTTAAAATGGGTTATTCCATTATGTCTTAGGTATCTTAATACATAGCTACTTCAAATCATGAAGGAAGACCAGGCGTCCATATATATACATATATATAAATACATATATGTATATATGGGATTAGGAGTGAAAGATTTCTTCCCCCCCTCTCCCACACCCGTAGTGGAGGACGAACGCCTGGGAGGGTGGTAAATCAAGGTGGAAACTCAGATTCGAACCCTGATCCCTTTGTTAGGGGACACCGTGCTTGACAACTTGACCCACTCCTTGTCGATGCATATATGTATATATCAGAATCAAGTAAATATATTCTAACTTCCTCCTAAAATTATAGGAGGTCAAGAGTTACATATAACTCACCACTATACATTAAAATAAATTAAAAGAGCAACCCTTCTAACTAATGCATAGCTTACGTTTAACAAATTTACAAATTTTTACCGCAATAGTGTTTGGACTTGTAGCAGGTCCTTCGTGTCTTCGAACATTTCTTTCCTCCCAAATATGATAGCATAGGGGAAAAAATAATATTCTCTTCTTATCTTCCTTGCCACAGCATGTCAGTATCCTTCTTGGATCATCTTTGAGTTGTACATGAATTTCAAACTCCTCACATATAATATTCCACACCTCCTTAGTAAAATTGCACCAGCTAACTAGGTGAATAAACATATATGTATATATGTATGTATGTATACAAACACCTATATATATAAGTATATGCATATATACATATATATACATATATAGCCACTTCAAACCATGAAACACAATAAAAATGATAATAGAAGGGTTTTTTCTTATTTATGTTTGAGGTTCATAAACATATATGTATAAGGAAAGATGGATAACAAATCAATAGGGGACATCATCTCAATCAATACACACAGAAAAAAGATGCACACGAGAGATAATACATATCACCCATATAATCCAATAACCCTAGTCTGGTCAATTAGGAGTAAGCTTCTGTGTTGATTCAGAGTAGTGCATAACTTATAAGGTTTTGGAGTCAAATGGATTCAACCAGATGATAGTCAAACAAGATGTAGATTCCAAGGGTCAAACATGGAAATTTAACAATATGAGTCAGAATGACCAAGAATTAGGGTTTTAAGAATTCATGTTGACCCTAGGTCAGGCTTCACATCCATGATCGACAATATCCATGTAACAAGTATCTTGATCTGAAAATCATATTCAACGTCATTTTCAAATCAGGACTCCACACATGTTTCATATCAGTACAACATCTATTTCTTCATAAAAAGTCCATCTTTATCATCATCAAGGATTTGACAATAATTATTTTGTATTTGTATTCAAAAAGTATATTTAAAAGGGGTTCTTGATATCTATATAGGAAAATTAGAAGATTTTATTTCAAGATTAATAATCATAATATTAGTGTTACATAATTATATTTGAATTCCATGTCATATTCATGTATTATATGAACTTTATCATCAAATATCTAATATATTTCAATCTAGGGCATCCATTAATCATCAAATTATTTGTTCACAATTTGATTTAGCATTTTGGTTAAATATTTTTCACAAGGTTAAGGAGACAGACATTTTCAAAGATCTAAGGAAGAAAATTGGGATATTAGCTGAAGATTAGATATGTTTGGGCTATGCAAGTATTTTATTGGATATCCTTGGAGTTAGTTGATCAACTTTTTCCATTTACAACCTATTTTTTGAGCTACAATTGATATACTATGATTTTATTAAAATCATGGTTATTTAGTTTATGTTTTTTGTACGGGGTAAATATTATCAACCTAGAGAAGGAGCTACAAAACATGTATAGTAGACAAGATATCCAATACAGTATAAAAGTAGGTCACTCTACAAAACCCCAATGTTTAAGCATCTTTTTCAACATTTTTACAAATCTTAGGTTTAGATTCATTCATCCCTTTTGGCCGAGTATGACATTCTGCACTTTCCATATTATAAAGAAGATATCAACGAGGCAAGTACCATATACATACCTCATCCTCAAGTTGTTCTTGGATTTCAATAGGATCCAATTCACCCCACTTTTAATGTTCCTAGATGAAACCATCCCACACAAGATTAACATTGACCATGCAGGCAAATATATCATGAAGATACAAAATAAAAAAATGGCCATGGGTCTAAATTTTGCTTTATAGAGGAGGCATGTTGGGTTAACCTCCAATCAACAATTCCAAACACGATAAAGGTGGGAAGTTTGTGTTATCCTACCTTAGGTGCACCAACTCCACCTTGGTTTACATGATTCATTCCAAATTAGTCTATCCCAAGGGACCTGTGGAGTAAGTATGACACAAACCTCGATGGCCTAGCATTCTCCTAAGCCAGAGACCATAGGATATCATTAGAGTGAACACACAAATAATAAAGAGACAATATTTTACCATATTGCACCAAGTCCTAGATTAATTTGCCATCTACAAGTAATGGTAGTCATGATTGCATCCATGTCTATGCATCATCAAAGACCTTAATGTAGAGGTACTACTTCTACATAAGATGTCAATTTCTCATATAGTAGTGGAGGTGGTAATGTCTATTATATTAGTGATATTGAGGCTGCCTATTGTAGAGAAATATGGTATCGAAAACAAAAATTCTACTACCATATTCCCCTTTGAAAGTAGATCGCATCAACAACTATGTAATGGGAAGGGAAATTTTGTAAGACATATACTTGGTCCTAGAGCAAGTCCATCGAAAATGCTTATTGCAACTTGCTTCTTTCTCAAGTTGGACTTGGATGGCTATTAGCAGTGGCCTCCTAGTTGATCACCATGGATGGAAGTTGACTGTATCCCTAGCGGGTGGCAACAACCTCTGCGCCTCTGTAATAGGCAACACAAAAACCAAAAAATCCTATCACTATAGATGAAAAGATAGGAAGGAGATGTCCGTTCTAGTCATTGTGCTAGCATGGAATTTCTCTCCCAATTTTCTCTTCCTTATTGTTCCTCCATTTGATGGGTAGAACTTCCTTGGGTTCTCACGTTACCACAACTATGAGAAATCAACAATTTTCAGAGCTTTTTGTTGTGTCTATGGAAGGCCCCCATTACCCCTCTATTTATAGGATGGCTAGTGTCAGAGTTTTTCAATCTGAGTGGGAGTCGAACAGATGGAATTTCATGAATTTTCCACAACCTATGAACAATGAACCAGTCGATTCACTAGTGAATAGGTCGATTCACACATGCGACAATTGATTCAACACTTGAATCACCGTGTGAGGGTTAGTCTGTGGTCTTCCCGTAGGGTTAGCGCCGCTTGACTGCGATGGACATGTGATCTCGAGGAGTGCATCTCCCATCCCCCTGGAGGGGGGCATTCCTCCCCTCTCTCTGGCACCATGGCTGTGGAGGATCTGTCTGGTAAGGGGGCTCCTGCTGCAATGATCGAGCGCCCCAACCCAATCCCTAGGAGGGCCTGGAACCAGGTCCTGGTCGGTGGTGACATAGGGTTGGAGAAGCACTCGTTTAGCCCTCCTGTGAAGATTGATGGTAAACGCTTTGTTACCATTGACGATCCTACCTATGAAGCTATGGAGAAGTTTGGGAACACACATCGATATTGTATGTGATGGGCAAGAAATCATACTACTTCCATCTCCTTGCTTGGATACATCAAGTTTGGAAACCTAAGGGAGGCTTCGACTTATTTTCTAAACCGGACAAGTTCTTTCTTCTCCGTTTCAACTCGACTGAGGACAAGAAGAGCATCATCAATAGCGGTCCACATTGGTTTTATAATCGTTTGGTGGTTTTCAAAGATTACAAGATGGTGGACGACTTGAAGAAAGATTTCTTCAGCACCATACCAGTATGTATTAGTATCCCTAGTATGGGATGCAATTGGTCCCCTAGGGTTGTTGGCGTTGTGGCAAGTGGAGTAGGGAAGCTACTCAGAATTGACTACAAGTCATTAGGTCAGGATTCTCTGGGAGAGGTGCGTGATTTGGTGGAAATTGAAGCTAATGAAGAGCCTCCTCAGGAGGTATGGGTCAATATGCCTAGGCATGACCCTATGCCGATGAAGATACAATATGAATATATCCCAAAGAGATGCATTGAGTGCAAGGTTTTTGGTCATGATGGTTCTGATTGCCCAATCAATCTGATTGTCAATGTGGAGGTCCTTGCCCCAAGATCAACACAAACCCAGATGGTCGTGGGAAGGAAGGGCAAAGTAGTGGTTGTTGATGATGCAACTACGAATGAACAGGGTGTCAATGATCATGTTGAGGTCATGCACTCTAGCAATAGCATGGGTGGTGGTGCATCCTCCTCAGGTGGTGAAGATGATACTGGTGATGGCGCTTGTGATGGAGGTGGTGTTACTGGTGTTGGGGATCTTGTTCTTGGCATCATAGATGCGAGGGTTGCGGCCCCTTCCTCTGGTGGAGGTGCTGAGACACGGGCGGATGGTGGTGGAGCTTCCTCTTCAGGTGGTGTCACTACTCCTAGGGCAGATGGTGGTGATGGCTCAACACAGCGTCACGACGCTGCGTCTCAGGTTGATGGCATCACCAACACTGCATCCTCAGGCATTACCAATGATACATCTCCAGACGTTGTGCCTCTGGGCATCACCAACACGGTGCCACAAGGTGTTACCGATGTTGCATCATGGGCTGATGGTGTGACGTTGTGCCGTGATGCAAATGGCACTATGGGCGATGGTGTTGCACCCAGTTCTATTGGTGTTATCGGCAAGGGCTCAGGTGTTTTTGGAGTTAATGGAGCTCTTGGTGGGTCAGGTGCTGGTGTTAATGGTGCCTTCGATGGGTCAGGTGTTGGTGTTGTGGCCCATGCACCTGATATGGTGGGTGGTAACATTGTTGGTCTCGAGTGAGGCTATTGATTCAGTAGCTAAACACTCCACTAGTGCTTCTTCTTCTTCGTCGTCTAAGGTTCCAAAGACGTCCAAGGGTGATGGGTCTCATAAGACCTGTTCTGCCTCTAGAGGTCATTAATGACCTTTCTCATGAACAATGTTTGTGGCTCGAGGAAGCCACGTAAAAAGAAAGAAGTGAGGAGAACCATCCTTGATAACAAAGGTACAATGGCCATTCTTGTTGAATCTAAAATCAAGTCCCATATGACTCACACATCTAATCGTATGTTCCCTAAAGCCTGGCTATGGGTTTCTAATCATTTGCAAGATCCTAATGGTCGTGTTTGTATTGGGTGGAATCCTAACTACTGGATTACTACTGTGACTGAGATGGATGATCAACAGGTCACTATGAAATGCATTAACAAAGGTGGCCTCACTATCTATACTATGTCTATCTATGCTAGGAACTCTATGGCTGATCGTTCTGTTTTGTGGAATACCTTAGAGAGGATTGTTGCTAACATAGATGATGCTTGGCTTATCACTGGAAATTTCAATAACATCAGAAATAAAGAGGAGAAGGCGGGGGGTCGTGAGGTTCCCTCTATCATCCTTAGATCTTTTAATGATGTCGTAGATAAATGCTGGTCTTACTGAGCTACATGTCATTGGTAAAGAGGTTTATACTTGGCATAACAAACAAGGTGTTGCTAAAATGGTTGCTTGCATGCTTGATAGAGCCTTTGTCAATGATGCTTGGCTATTTAAATTTCTTGGTTCCAAAACAAAGTTCATCACTTGCAACTATTCAGATCACTGTGCTTTAAACATCAATATGAGACCTATTTCTTTCAAGAAGAAACCTTTCAGATTTCTCAATTTCTGGTTGGAATGGGAAGGTTGTCAGGACATTATTAAAGATGCTTGGGCTACTGATATTAAAGGCAACATGCTCTTTTAGTTCTGTAATAAACTCAAGATTGTCAAGGATAATTTGAAGACCTTGTCCAAACATTATTTCAATCTCAAGAACCTTATTGCAAGAGAGAATGGAGCTTGATGACATCTCAGTCGTGGTTCGTAGATGCCCACTAGATCCTGATCTCATCCATGCTGAAAAACAAACCCTTGAGAGATTGGACATGCTTCTTAAGGCGGAGGAGGTTTATTTCTGGAAACACAGTAGGATGGAGTGGCTTTCCAATGGACATAGGAACACTAAAGTCTATCATACCATTGTTAAGAGAAGGGATGCTATTAACTCTATAACTGAGCTTTTTGACGCACATGGAGATCTTTTGCAGGATAATAATGCCATTGTGGATGACATTGTACAGTTTTTTTAGCAGCTATATAATAAACCTCATGTTGCATCCAACTCTTGTATTCCAGATTAGACCCCTCTAGTCTATGTGAATGATAATGTCATGCTGTCTTCTACACAGAGTTTGAATGAGGTTCATGATGCTGTGTGGAGCATAGGGCCTCACAAAAGCCCGGGCCTGGATGGCTTCAATGGTTATTTCTATAGGGAAAATTAGAACGTCATTTGTGATGATCTTCTTAAGGGTTTCCAGTGGATTTTGGAAGGTGGAAGCATGGCTAGACAGGTCAATCATGTTTTCCTTGCTCTTATTCCTAAGAAGGACATTGTTTCATCTCCAGCTGATTTTAGGCCTATTTCTTGCTGCTCGATGCTCGATAAAATTATTTCCAAAGTCATCTTCAGGAGGTTAACCACTCTTTTTCCAAATATTATCTCTCCTTACCAAGGTGCTTTTGTTAAAGGTAGGAGTATTGAGGATTGTTCTCTTCTTGCGGCTGAGTTTACTCTTAAATTCAACTGGAAATCCAGTCCCCTTGCCACTTGCATCAAGTTGGATATCACCAAGGCCTTTGATTCCATTCATTGGTCCTACTTATGGGATTGTCTTACTAGCCTTGGGTTCAATGAGAAGTTTATCTCCATCCTAAAGAAATGTGTGGAGACTCCATCCTTTTCTCTCTTACTGAATGGCTCTTCGATTGGCTTCTTCAAAAGTTTCAATGGTCTTAAGCAAGGCGATCCCTTATCACCCTTGTTATTCGCCCTTGCTATGAAGGTTTCAACAAATGTCTTGAGGCATCATATGATAGAAAACTCATTAGAAGCTACCCTATCAATAGGACCAAGGCTCTTAGCCACCTTCTTTTTGCAGATGATGTTCTTATTTTCTTCGAGGGGCGCTTGCGTAGTCTTACAAATCTCAAACACATTTTTCTTGAGTTTGGTTCTGTCTCTGGTATGAAGTGCAATCCTGATAAAACACATATATTTTTTTCTTCTTCTTGCCGCAACAAGGATAACTTAATCAATTGCTTGGGTATTCAGCAAGGCATATGACCCATGAAGTATCTCTGGTTTCCTATGGCTGGTGGAACCTCAGGAGGCGCCACTTTCATGAATGCTTGGATAAGCTAAGAGACATGATACAAAGATAGTCGGGGTCTTAAATCTCTATGGTTGGTTGTTGTGTTCTTATTAAGCACTGTGCCATGGGTTTGATTAGCTACTGGTTACGTATGGGTGACATTCCTCTAGTTGTTCTATGTAGGATGGAGTTGTTGCTTTCTGATTTCTTATGGGGCAGTTCGATGCATCCCTCTTGTTGGTCACGGCTGGCCTATCTGCTTTGTAAAGGCAGTCTTGGGCTAAAGAGACTTGATGAACTTGTGGATTACCATACTTTATGTCGTATTAAGAGGATCACTCAAGTTCAATGCATATGGATCTCATGGCTCTCTTGTAGGTATAGTGATTCCTTGGTTACTTTTTCCAGGAGTGGCTCTACTCGCCATAGGCATATGGTAGCTCTATGGCCTTCCTTCTCAATGTGGGCGGGTAAGGATCTTTGGGAAAACACCAGGCAAAAACATCCATCTGTTAAGGCTTATGAAACTCTTTGGTTCTCTAAGCACTATCCTAGGTGGAGTCTCACTACCTTTAGAGCTCTCACAAATGTCCTTCCTACATTGGAAAAGAATAGCTCCTAGTCGGGGGCTCATGTCCTAGTATGCTTACTGTGTGGCCAACACAATGACTTGATAGCCCATTTATTTGAGGGTTGCAAGTACTGGAAATATATTTGGGGTCGAGATCAACTTAAACTCAACATCAGGTACTCTTATTCTCTATATGGCTGCCTTACTGACCTTGGTAAGTGGTCAAAACAGTCCAGAATCATTGAACTTTGGGCCATTACTAGTGTTGTCCACTTAATTTGGGAGGAATGTAATAAATGGCTGCATAATGGTGGCGCTTCAGACTTTGTTGTCATCTTCAACCATCTAGCTCTAGAGATCAAGAGAATGTATTTTACTTTTAAATCATGTCTTGATATTTCTCCTATTATTTATAGGAATTGGGATCTATTGTAACCAATTCTTAGGAGTGTGTAGTCACATGTGTGGGTGTGGCTTGTAACTTTGTCCCCTTCCTGGGATTTTTTTGAAATATACTTACCCAATTTTCCACAAAAAAACACTTGAATCACCTATTTCATTATGTTTCTTATTCGTAATTGCATTGGCAATTAATATTTGACTCATGCACAACATGATGTCAGCATCAATTCCTAATCCAATTGACTTGATCAACCAGTCTGGGTGGATCGGGTGCAACTCTTGAACAAATCAGTTTGCCTCCTGGATGGTCAGTTGGTTTCTCTAAATGATCATCTGGTCTCCGGTCCAAACAAATTTTCGAAACCCCCTAATGATTAGTTAGGCCACCAGCCAATCTATTTGGCTCGTCCTGTCGTCAGGACTCCTCAGTCCTTCAACTAATTGGTTCGTCTTCTAAAACAGGCAGTTTGTCTGGTGCAGAATGCCTTCTTTTGCCATTACATGAACTAAAACTATCTAAATGATGTTTAATATACTACATGGTAATAGAGAAACCTTGAGTTGCATTCAAGGGTATCATAAGAAAGAAATAGTTAATACTTTTACGTATGGAAAGGAGATATAGGATCAATATGCAAATTGAGATATAAATAGGGGTTTAATAGACATAACCATGCTAAACATCCACCATCATACCAATTATAGGTCTACGCATATATATATATATATATATATATATATATATATATATATATATATATATATATATGCACTTTACATGCGTAGCCCTAGAAATGGTTTTGATGGTATACATATATATATATATATATATATATATATTCACTTTACATGCATAGCCCTAGAAATGGTTTTGATGATATATATATATATATATATATATATATATATATTTATATATATTTATATATATATATATATATATAAGTTGGGGTCATATGGTATTTAATCAAATATGCACATTAATCATTTTTTGTATTCACATCGTATGCAATAAATGATAAAACATAAATTTGATCATATTGATTAAATCCCAAGCATAATAAATTGATGTGGCTTTTATACCACTATATGGAAATATGGCACTGGAAATTAAAATTTAACAGCCATATTCCCCTTTGCCAGTAGATTGCATCAACAACTATGTAATGGGAAGGGATGTTTTGCAAGACATATACTTGCTCCTGGAGAAAATGCACCGACAATGTTGGAGCAAATGCACTAAGAATGCTTCTTGCATCATGCTTCTTTCACAAGTGGCACTTGGACGGATATCGACAACGACCTCTTGGTTGATTGACTATTTCCTCCTAGTGGGTGATGATGGCCTCATATCCTCTATATCAATCCACACTGACCACCGGGAACTCCTATCATTCAAGATGAACGACATGAAGGAGTTGTCCTTTCTAGTCAATGTGTTAGTATCGACATGATCTCCCTATTGTCCCTCCCCTATTGTTCCTCCCTTTGACAAGTAGAACTTGCTTGGTTCTCACGTTACCATAACAAAGAGTAGACAAAAAATTTTAGAGCTTATTGTTATGTCTATGGAAGGCCCCCACAACCCCTCTATTTACAGGAGGGGTAGGGCTAGGGTTTCCAGACTAAGAAGGAATCAAAGGGATGGAATTTCATGAATTTTCTAGAACCTATGAATGATGAACCATTTGGTTCACTAGTGAGCCAGTCAGTTCACACATGAGATGATTAGTTTACAACTTGAACCGATCATTTCACCATGTTTCCTATTACCAATTTAATTGGAAATTAATATTCTATTAATGCCAACATGATGTAAGCATCAATCCTTGATCCAATCAAATTGATCAATCAAATGGTCATTTCACAGACCTGAGCTGATCGTTTCACTTGTTGGACTAGTCATTTCAGAGTTCTAATAGCCAGTGTGAATTCAAATTGACATGACACTTGAATTGATCGGTTCAAGACTTGAACCAGTCGGTTCATATTCCTTTTAGTCAATATTCAACCATTGTTTTTTAAATTTAATATCTAAACAATTTAGTAATCAAGCTTAAACATCATTGATGAATAAAATCCTATTCCAGGTGTATCCTATGTGTTTGACCCTATAGGTTCGAAGTCACACCGGTAGTGAATGTCCATAACCAACTTATGATATCACAAGCAGTGAGTGATATCTAGAAAGAGATCACTACTATCCAAGTAATTGGTAAGTTAGAGAACAACTTCAACCTACAAAATGTGATTGGTTTTATTATGATTGTATAGTTCCTGGGTCTCTGGCATCTAGATTAAACTCGATGCATGGAATCATCATCCTCTTCAATGTTCAATCCATGCTCATTGAACTAGAGAAGACTATCTAAGATATATGTAAGCCTAATATCACATACTGACTCACATGTGCAAGGCCATGCATTTCTTAGTCTCGCTTATCAAGTAGCCATGTATCATACTCCTGTAGGATGAACAAATCCCATCTATATCAATCATAGTCATCCCCATGTGTCACAATGCACCCAAGCACCACCTTTATGGCAACCCTTATTCAAGGTTACAGTGAATGAAGTCAAAGTACATCAAATGACATGTGATGAATGTAGTGACTTTAGGTCTAAGAACCACAATCACCACCATCACTATGAGAGATGATTCTGACTACCAATCATGGTTTCCATGCATCACTTTCAAGGTGGGTATGCCTGATACCTTGATCTCTAACAAGTATCTATGTGTTTGGTTTGATATCACATATCATGACCAATGAGATTCTTTCATCAACCAACACACACACTAGTCTTAGATGTTATTTTTTTTTCTATTATCCTTCCACAATAACATCTAACTAGAGACATAACAAGAATGCATATACTCTTAACATTCGTGTGATATCATTGTTCAGGTCCTCAACCCGAAGACATATGTCATTGAGTAATATCATCCTTTAGACATTTATTATGTTACATGATTATCTCATAATTGAATAAAACAAAATTAAATGGAAGATTATGTTTATTATTAATCAAATGGTTTACAAGATATGCGATTACAATAATCATATGATTGGCTCTCTGGGCATACATACCAACACCTACATTGGCACCGTCTGGATATGATGTTCCATGCCACTACATGAGATGTACCACCTTAAACAAAGGATCCATGAATCGTGTTATGATAACCTAAACATAATCTTGAAATAATTGATCATGCAGGTGGTAGTGGAGGGTGTTCACTAAAGGGCGAAAGGAGAATAAGGAGGGGACCATGATGAGTCTACGAAAGTG